>JANIEX010000543.1:0-27385 GCA_027627405.1 Leucocoprinus birnbaumii | reverse complement strand
AAAATTCTCCTTGTCTCCGCATTCTTCCCACTGGAGAAATCCAAACACTCGCAGAAAGAAATATGCCGAGTGGCTATCCAAATTCCTAGGATCCATAGCGACTCCTATATACTTCTACACAACTTCCTCCCACGCACAAACCATCCTCAGTCAACGCGGCTCACTCCCAATACACATTAACACCTCCTTCACATCTCCCTTTGACATCCCGCCACTCCAAAACCTCACGGAAGCCTACAAGCATCAGCATTCCATCGATCGAGAAGCCTTCCGACACAATGCCGAATTATACGCAGTCTGGAATGCCAAACCCTGGCTACTCGACAACGCTGTCCAGCAGTCAATCCGCGAAGGCAATGAATACGAGTTTGCGTTTTGGAATGATGCCGGCAGTTTTAGAGATGACCATCGGTATTCCAGCTGGCCTGACCCAAGACGCGTGGAAGAGGTATGGTGGGATGGCCTTTCGCGTGTGAAAGCCGCTGGAGATATGGAGATAAGAAAGGAGGATTTAATTTTCTTCCCGATTAAAGGAACATTTGACTGGTTGAGGAGATACTGGCGAGAAGAGGATGGTCCTGTCGATGCGGAAATAAGCGAAGGTAATGTCACTGGAAATATATTTTTATCCCGGCAGCTCATCGTGGTCTTTTTATATCCTGGCGCTTCTTCCGCGCTTCTTCTTCTCCTCTATTGGCAATGACGTCCCGGCAGGATCGTTTTTCGGCGGATCGCCGAAGGCAGTAACCTGGTGGTCAAAAGTTTACTATTCCTATCATGACTATTACCTCGAGAAAGGCTACTTCGTCGGTAAAGATCAAACTCTCATCAATTCTCTCTTCCTTCTCTTCCCCTCTCGGTTCATCAGTGTCTGGCTCTCCGATCCTGCTACACGAACGGGTTTGTTACACTTCGACGAAGGCGTTCAGGGATCTTGTGGGTCATCATGGTACTATTATCAGTTCTTCATGGCTTCTGAGGAAGAGCGTCAAATGATGCGAATGAAATGGATGAGGGAACTCAAGGATAAGGTCTCGTGGCTTTGGAGTGGATGGCGATGGTGGATGGATCGGCAGGAGTGCAAACTAAGTAAGGTCGTATGGATGCGCGACTTGCTCAGTGATGCATTTGGGAAGGGCTGGGGCGTGAGGAAGACACTTCTTGGTCGATCTTGACTCAGCGGTACTCACAAGCAGATTGGAATCATTTCCACGAGATCTCGGTATAATATATGGATTCCTGATGATTTTGAGGTTGTTTCATACTGTGCTATTACTGTAGCATTTGATGTGCATTTCCTTCAAGTGATTCCCCTTGAATGCTTCATTCGAATTCGACTCATGAGACCGTGATTCTGGACGAAGATATGCTAGTCCTTGGGAGGCATTTCGCTCCCAATCATTTACTACTGGCTTATGCAAGCTTCCTCATGAATACAAGAGTCATGGACTCTCGAAATTACTGTCAATGCACCGATTAATTTGATGCCTCATGGTCTCCACAAGAACTCGAACGTCAAGCACAACAATGACTTTCTAAGATGGGCGTCTGCTATACCAATGAAGCCGTTCAGGCGCTTGGTGGCCTGAGGTCTGCCATCACCCCTGACTCCTGGTTTTTCCCGACAGCCGCTTGGCAGTCACCAGTGCAAACAGCGAGTTCTCGCTCTTTTTCCCCCTCACCCGTTTTCGTCCTCTGCAAATAGCTCTAACATCGAACATCCCCCGCCGTGAGTAGCCTCGTTTCTCTTAAGCTCAATCATGCTCAACAACTAACAATGATTCCTTGACAGGCTCGCAGATCATAGCCGCACACAAGTTCTCGATTGTCAGCTCCCCTCCTCATTTCACCACCACACCTAACACAAAAGTCGCTCCCTTCAATCGGAAATAGAACCATCATGAAGCCTTCTGCCACCTTTGCCACAACAATTCTCCTGATTGCCCTGACAATCTGCTCCACCGCAACTTTGACTGCGGCTGCTCGCGAAAAAGGGCCAACTTTCCGTTCAGGCCAGTCGGAATGTCATGGATGCTGGGTAGTAGAACCGTTTGACTGCCCTTATGGCTGGCATCTGGAGAAACACAAACGATGCTTCACTTGTTGTAAACCTCTACCTTCCTTGTAGGCGTCTTTGGTGCATTGTAGTGCATTGTTGACACTATAATTGTCGTCAATCTGATACCCTAATTCACGTGATGCATTTCTAATGTTTCCTTCGGCTTTTCTCTTCTGGACCACTGAACCCGATGTTTGCGACGCTTCTACGTCTCTCACCACGGCGACCTCCTTGGGCAAATGGAAAATGGTGACTCCGACCTCGATGTGCAAGATGGTCACTGCCAGACGCCGATGGTCCGATCATGGACGATTGTGGTCACACTGGCAGTCATTGCCATTCCATGCTCTGTTTGACCAGGCTTGACTCCATTGACAATCTGACCGCTCCTCCGATAACTTTGTCATGGTCAGCATTCCTGCCGCAGGCAAGGGCGCTCTCAGGCATTCCGCTCTGCTGTGGACCACCGTTTTGCTTCATGTTTCGAACCCAGAATATCTCAAGGCTCGTAACCGGCAAGTGGGCTCCATTCTCATTCTTGGTACTTTTGGACATGACGGTGAGACTTGTGTTCCGCACGAATCCACACGAACATAAGTCCAGGCCATGGGGCTAATATCACTATCTTAACTCCTTGTTCAGTGTAAAGGGCGCTCCTACCGGTCGTGCTGAGGCATGCTTGCAACGATGCCAAGGAATACAGACACCGCTTCGTTGAGGTAACTGATCATACTACACTGTGGGCTCCTTCATATGTATTACCGCCTTGGGTCCGGCAAGTGAGGAAATATGGACGGTGGTGAAGGGCACCGATTTCGATGGTGCATCGCATTGGGGGTAATGACTACCATGAACAAACCTCAGCCCACTATAAAACGAGTTACACAGTCATAGTTCTCTCCAGTCAAAGACAACCCAACTCAGACACAGTAAGCTGCTCTAGCTGATCCTCGTTGCAACCGCCGATTTATCTTACTTGGTGATCCATAGATGAAACCTATCTTCGTCGCATTCATCATCGCAGCCATCGGTGCCACTGCGCTCCCTCAGACCGTCTGCACCGAACAGTGCCATCCCGAGAAGCCAGTTTGTCCCCCAGGGGAGGCTGCAACTGGCGTTGAAGGTTGCTGGGGCTGCTGCCAACCCATCGTCAAGAGAGCTTGCACTATTTGTGTTGAAGAGAANCCAATCTGTCCCGCCGGAGAATTCCCCACCGGATCTGAGGGCTGCTGGGGATGTTGTGTGCCCTTCAATCCTCCTGCAAGTTCCTAGATTTGTGTAGGTGGGAGGAGCTTAGAGTGCATCCACGTGCGCGCATGTGTAGGGACGTAATAATTGGATAGGAGGCTCGATATAAATATTAGCTATATACACTTTATTGGAGATTATGATTCACCTATTCAGTAGTGTTGAGAAAGAAAATCATTCAGAAAGACTACTTCCCCAACCAGGGTGGATGACATTTGACTCGACATCGACATGAGCATGCTGCTGCAGCAACACGCTGGTAGCGGGGACTCGTACTAAAGACAATCCACTTTGTGCGCCATCAGAGACTGTTCTGCCAGCGGTCAACCAGAACAAGTAGTGATCCGTGCCTGAAGGAATGGAAAGCATTGAGGCGCTTCCGATAACCTTGGACTGGCTTCCCGCAATAAATTATATCCGTTTGCCGGAGACTCACTTAAAAATACATGCGGACCTCAAACATTTGAAAATTATATTTCAAGCGGCATAGACTATTAGGAGCTACGCTGACTACTGGGTGAAGATGGCATATCAATATGTTTCCTGAAATAAAAATAGATTTTTCGCTGGCGGATCGGCTTCAAGCGGAATTCAGTGTTAGACTGATCATTATTAGACACACCTTTATCCAGGCACCGGAGGTAAGCTCGAATGTTGTGTGGGATAAATGTCGGACACTCAATATCGTGAGTTCTGCCCCACTTAATGGAAACCCTCACCTAGGAATATCTAGAGTTAACTGTTTCTTATTCGATGTTCATTGGCCTTTACTACACTGGGCCTATAAAACGATGTTGAATAGGCTCTATTGGTTGGTATTACTATATGATCTTCACTCGAGCCACCGCAAGAAAGTATTTTTGTTGTTCGGCATTTCGTTACGATGCATTCCTAACATATGTTTTGATGTAACTGCCAATGCTGACTTCAACACTAGAAACATTTCCCCAACGGGAAAGCTGGATGTTTCCCGTGCAGCTCGTAGCGAGGGCGGAGATCCTTAACTTTGTTAGCCTTAGAAAAGTATTCAAGGGTATGCACGTTTAGGAAGCTACACGGCCGCTGAGAGAGGAAATCAATCTGGCTAATTGGTGAATGAGGCAAAGAGAAGTTACAGAGGATGAAGTTCGGGGATTTAGTGAGTCCCTAGTTGAGGAAATACAGCGCTCGTAGAACTATGTTTCTTACACGGCTTCGTAGCCCTACAAAAGCCCTCCGACCCCAGCGAAGAAAACCTTTGCCATAAAAATAGGTGAGATATAATTAGCTATTTGATCGCCGTTGTCGTCAAATTCATTTCGAGCTAGGTTGAGCGCGGTGAAGACGGCACTGGAACGAGTATAAAGGCCCAAATACAGGCCCTTGAGATTCATCCTGCCTAGCATCGGTTGGAACTGCTCATTACTAGTAAGACATTCCTCCTAAAAGTCACTGTTTTGATCAATTTAACTGACTAGAATCTCCTAGAACCTCGCAAGCTTTAACCTTGTCGTCGTTCGAACACTCCGTTTGCAAGAGATCAGTGAGTCAGCTTCACCTTGAGATGAATGACTGATATTCATGTAAAAATCAGAGATGAAGTCCTTCGGTGCCGTTACTGCCGTCATTGCTTGCCTCTTTGCAGTCACTATGGCTTCGCCAGTTCCCAACCCTGATGGCCCCATTCCGTGCCCAACCAGCTGGCCAAAGATCTTTGGAATCGGCCCCGTTTGCACCCCTGTAGATCCCACACCCACTACCTCCCCGAGCTACTAAGGTTATGAATCACTCTCCTCTCCTTAACTTGTAGTTCGAAAGTATTACAGCCTAGTTTTGGGAATCACAATGTCGAGGCGCATAACCCTACCGAGCCCATATAAATACATAATGCAACTTCAGCAACAAACCAAATTATATGCCAAATAGATCATGAAACTTCGCACTCATGGAATGCCAAACTCTGCCCGAATAGAGGTAGGCACCGCGCGACTCGGACTCTCGGTTGTTATATTGCATCAGGAAGCCGTGCATACTTGGTCTATTTACTCTTCAACTGTATCGAAACTGCATAGTTGGATTGAATTTCCTGATACTAGGGCCACTCACTACTAGTTGTATCTGTAAATGATGAATGCGCAAGTATCATCTAAGTATTGACTCGTCAAATGAACCAACTTTGAAATAAGTATGTAGTGTAAAATCATCGAGCGTCAATCTATCAGCGTCAATACAAATTCTCCAAAGCATACGTAAGTTCTATCTGCACAACCACGAGGTCTTCTGATTCACCGCTTCCACTAATTGATCTCTAATCTTTGGCATTGCGTGATCTATACAGTCCTGCATGTTTTGATGTAGCCGCTGGAGCATCCCCTGCAGGGAGTCCAGAGTGACAGGGGGCGTATTGCGGCTGAGAGCTAACAATGGTGGGCCTCGGTCACAGCGGCCACAGGAGACGTGAGAGGCTACGCCACGGTTAGAATTAATTAAATGCCATTGACACCGGGGAACCAAAGTTATAAGTTGAGAGTGGTCGTTTCAGGAGCGGAGCGAACAAATGTTGACCAAGTTGAACCTGAAGTCAATGTGTTATAGATCATACAATGTTACAACTTGGGTATTCCATGACAACGACAATGCAATCTTCAGTGCAGTGCATTGTGCTTAAATCTTCTGAACCAGGGAGGGGATTAGCATCACGCTAAAATTAGATGCAGAGGGCCCTAATTAAGCTAGTCGAATTTCCCTTCACTGTTCGTTACCAGTCAGCAGGCCGCCCGCGGCCGTATAAAGACCTGACCTCTCGAGCACTTACCTATTACCACTCGGAGCTGGCAGCACTACGGCTAGTGCGTTCCTGTAAATCTCTGTCATCTAGGAATCGAACTAATTCTTGGTGGATTCTAGGTTTACCGCGAACAGGAAGCCATTGCCTCTGTTCTGCAAGCCAACCTACCTCACGATTCAAAAAGTACGTCGCCTCAATGATGTAAATCAGTCTCCCGAGTTCTCATGTACCCAACAGAAATGAAGTTTCTTGCAGCTACAGCCACTGTCTTTGCTTACATGCTCGCGGTCGTGATGGCTTCTCCACTTCCCGAAGATGATGCCATCCCATGCCCCTCCAGCTGGCCTAAGAATGGTGGAATTGGTCCCGTTTGCATCCCAGTCAAGCCCACTACACCAACTCCTACACCCACTCCTTATAAGCACCACCACTACTAAGTACTGGGCCGTAGTTAGTGCGCTCCATCGATGTTCTTGGTTTATACTGCGTGGCGCTCAATCGAATTCATTTGAGTTAACGATTACCGTTATGGGTTTCAATTACTAGCAGTATACACAATGCCCCGGCTGCCCGTGTTAACCAGTAAGGCTTTCTGTATCAAGGTACTATCTCTACTTGAACAAGGGCAGAAATTTATTATGGCGTCTGATACTCAAGCAACTCGTCCATCACACACTGAGGGCAGCGCATCAGGCCCCAGTGTCGATTCAGATTTCCGGGGGTTCTGTCAGGGTTTCAGTGCGGCTCAATGCTCAGCACTCAGCACTCAGCCCTCTCAAGGCCAAGTTCTGCTTGTCAGCCGCGAAGTCTTTTGAGGCTTTTCCGTTGATATGCCGCCAAGCTCGTGGGACTTGGTCGCGGTTTGTCTACGCCCCATTGTAGAGAAATTGTAGAGAAATATGTCAGAACGTTGGAGGCGCATCCAAATACGGTCACGGTCACTGATACTAAGGGTTCTGGAAATAGTTCACCTAATCTCAACATTGCAGTGGGAAATGTGGCTACCAGGTGGACGAACGCCTCCCTTCAGTTTTGGCATGTATTCTCGCCGTTAGCTGCTTCATCTTTAAAAGATGTTTATGTATGCGTATCGGGGGTGGAGGATGTAGAAGGTGCTCACGGATTTTTCCAGTGCTCGCGTGGAGGGAAAGAGGCAATAAACCGGATGATGGTGTCATGATGCAGTGGGAGGAGCCCGTGAGTGAGCGAGAGAAACGTGATTTGAAAAGAGGCCTTACTGGTGAAGCAGTGAAAGACAAGGACCGGAGGCCTGACGGCGTGGAGTAAATATATCCGTCCTTGACGGTTTCTGTCAAGCCTAACTTCAAATTCATCCACCATGCTGACCCCAAAGCTTCTTATCCTTTCTCTATATATCGTCAGTGCACTCAGATAGGTGTTCTGTCAGTAAAATTATACTTTCGACTGTTTGATGATAATCCGAAATCGCGACTTGAACGTGCGGGCATAAACCGTAGGGGTAAGTCAGGCTCAGAGACTAGCGATAATCTGTAGGGACAACTACACCACCTTGGGCGGATAGATATGCCGCTCACAATCGACTCCGAGAGTGAAATATTTGGCAGGAGAGTTCATTTCACGGACTCATCGGATGAGCTTCTGATGAATTATAATAGCACCTGGGGCATGACCCCAACAACTTGCGTGGCGGTTTTCTGAGGTAATCTTAGTGCGCACAAATCTATATAGAATGCTAATTACTGGCATTGAGAGTGCCAGTCAGCAGCTGATACAAGACACTAACGAGTGCGTACTTTAGATCTTGCATGGTGTCTCTCTCATCGTCCTCCCCGGAATCAGCCGTTCAATCACCCCAAGTCCCGTTCGCTTATTCTCAAATCGTATCCTGCAGACACGCGGAACTCAACATAGAACCTCACAAACCGACCCTCATCATTCCAACAGATATGAAGTTCTTTATGGTCATTATCAGCGTCCTCACCTCTTTGCTTGCCGTGACAGTGGCATCTCCCGTTGCTCAGGTGATCCCTTGTCCCGACAATTGTCTCACCAAAGGAGGGATCGGACCTGTGTGCACGCCTAAGTCTTCTTGAGGTACTCTCTGTGATCTTGGCGATAAACAGTCAATAGTCCGATTGTATTGTTTTGTAGTCCTGAATCTTTATTAGGTTTCAGCGAGCAGCAAATGACCAATTTTCAGCCATAAATACAATGGAATAGTTTCAAATAGTTGCACTTTTGCGCAGAAAGCAATGAAGCAGCATGGTCCGTAACTTCTCCAGGAAGTCTGACTCATGGTAATCACGAGGAACCGTCTACTCGGCTCAGGCAGAATCAAGAGCTACGCCTAGGGTTATCTTGCCCGCTCAGGCTGCTGCTGTCCCTTGCGTGCTGATTTGCTTGCTTTTCCGTGGACGGGTGAGATCGATGCTCAGTGGGTTGTTGATGCTGACGCGGGCCTGGAGTGAGAGCTGATGGGTGAGCGTTCATGCCCATCTGCATGACCGGTTCAGGTTGTTTGATATGATAACCAGCCTCTAGATCTCTTGGTCTTTCCTGAGTTGGAGGAGACTGGTGCTGCTGATTTTCCCGAAGAACCTCATCCACGAAGTCGTCGTCATCATCATAGTGTTTTACCCTGTTGAATCTTGGGCAGCAGCAGCATGAGCGGGGAAAGCCTGAAGGCCGTTTCAGTGTGCGAGTCATTCGAGAGATTCAATGCCGTTTACAGAATGGATGAGTGCCACCGGTATTACAAAGGCCTAAACTCTCGTCAGAGATGACTGAATGTAACCGGCTCAGGAAAACATACTAAAAAGAGTGCAGCAACAGCAAAAGAGTGCACAACAGTCAAATTCAGACATGGTAAGGAGATTATCACAGCGAAATGGGTGGCCCAGCCGAATTAAGGGAGTAAGAGGAGTGAGGAAGAAAAGACCGTGGTGGTTAAGGTCAAGTGAGCGTGGAAGCCTAGCGTCGTGCCGGGACTGATTGTCACTGGCCGTCGTACCCGATGAATAGTGACAATGCCCGGCAAGTCGGTAAAGTCCTGCAAAGCCTGTGCTCAATAGTTAGCGCTTGATACTAGAAGGCCGCAAGGAGAAATAATCAGCTTACGATCAAAAAAAGTTAACAAGGCTGTGTAGATGGCGACCAGCACCAGACTCTTCGGACGGTGATCGACTAAAGATACAATACGAGATAACAAGGTATTGCATGCATATGTTGCTTTTCGGGACTGAATCCCTAGAAGGATGAAAAGGCGATCTCGTATTTCATTCTTTTCGGTTTATCGGTTGCTTTTACTCCTGGCTTGGAATAACGTCGGAAAGCCCATCCGAGTACTTGAGTACACTACGTAATCGCCGAATCTCTGATCGCAGGGTCATATGAAGCAGTTCAGTGATTGCATCAGTCAGCAAAATGACAAGAGAGTTGGGAATGAGAGGTTAATGTCTGAACAAAATCAAGGCTTGGATCCGGGAGCCCGGGTCAGAAACACGTTGTTCTGATTCAATCGACTCAAGTCAAAAACTAAATCCTCGTATCAAGGGTATCACACCTAGAAACTGAAGCAAGATGAAAGCGACACAGGATAATANTGAACANCAACAATGCAGTGCAGAGTCAAATATATAAGAGCAGNCAACAGATATCAAACAATGTGTAGGAGACAAAAGAGGCGGGATGTCCAGAGTCTCTAATGCGTATCAAACAAAAGCTACATGCGAGATGCGGGCCGGAACTGTCCCTACAAAACCCCTCAAACCAACCTGGCCTTTTCAGCGACTGGAACATAGTTGAAGGTCTGCAATAAATTTAAGCAACCGCTCTCGATCAACGAGGTATGGTGTGCACCAGCAGCCACAGCAATCAAACGTCCAGCCCCGTGTTACACGGTTTTAGATGACCCATCGAGGTTGCTCAGGGTAGTAAGCAGAGGTAGGATTCCCCGCGATTACACTCCTGGCTTCCTCGATAACATACTCGGTGCGTTGCGGACGCGATATGGAGCCGTAGTTGGGTACAACCTCACTCACCTCTTCACCCTCCAACCTGACGCGAGTTTGAGCACGTTGGCGGTTACGCTTGACGAGCTTAGTAATGGCGAAGAGAGACAAGAGAGCGACAAAGGCAAAAGCACCAGAGAAGATAGCTTGAGTGTTGCTGACGGTGCCAGAAACGAATTGGCTGATGTCGAAGTTGGAGATGTCCTTGGCGCCGCAGACCTGCCTCCATTGTTTGTTGGATTTAATGACGGCATTCTAAAAAGGAACAATTAGGGGATTTAATGATGGAGCGAAAAGAAAAATACCTCAGCTCTGTAGATGAACTCGGTCAAGGGAATATCGGCGTGATGACCGAAGACGTGGACATCCTCGAAGCTACCAGAGGTGCCGTTCTTGAACTTGATACGGAGGAAATCACGGAGGTCGGGAGGAGAACCGCGGCGAAGCTCAATGGCGATTGCAGAGGCGTAGTCAGCTGCATTATGCGAGCCAGGATCAGAAACATGAATTACTTATATAAGGGACAAACTACTCACGGAAACCCTTGAGCTCGGGGTGGTCGTTGACAATGCCAGTCTGTCGGAAGAAGGAAACGAAGGGTTGGTATGTAGTCTCGACCAGCATGAATTGGAGAGGGTCTCCATTGAAAGCAATGCGTTCGAGGGATTCGAGAATAGTGTGCAAGAGAGTGCGACCAGCAACTTCGTGGAATTTCAGTAAATACCCTCAAGAGTCAAACGGGGGACACTCACTGTTACCAATACCTGTCATGCTTTCGTCACTGAAGACGCCGTACTCATGGAAGTTAGCGAAGGAGCGAGCCTGTTCGAGGAAAGTGGGAGGAAGACGGTAAGCGTAGGTCTTGTTGTGGACGAGCTGCGTGTTCATGAAGTCATAGATCTGAAGAGACGGAGTATATGAATAGGACATATCCGGATTTCGCCTTGAAGCACTTACGTTCCAGGCATTCTCGAGGGTAGTGGGACGACCGAAGACGAAATCCTTGACACCCTTGAAAAAAGACTCAGCCTCCTTCGCCTTTTGCTTGAACTCGCTAGAAGCATAAAAGTCTTTGATGTGCTTGTCGAAAGAGGGGCAATTCGTCCAGGGCTCGAGAGAGCGGTCATTACCAGGCTCAACGGTTTCGACTTGAATGTTGGCGTTGGAAATCACAAATTTTTGAGTCAAGCATTGTAGCAAGCTTACCGGGAACGTATTGGTAACCGCCAAGGGGAGCAACAACAGTGGTGTCATTGGCAAGAACGATTTTGTTGTTGGGATTGGGAGGGAAGAGACCCTGAAGCAGGGCAATGGCAGAGTCGAAGACGACAGTGCCTTCAACACCAGCCTTAACGCGGACCTTAACTTCGCTGTTATCGACAAGGTCGGAGCGGATGCCCTCAATGTAGGAGGGAGATGAGCTACTGAAGTAGGTCGAGCGGAGGAGTGCACCAAGGCTGAAAGACTCAGCCTGAAGAAGATATTGAGAAATCTCGTATAGGCAAGGTACAAGAATTAAATATTCACCTCACCCAGGGCAGTAGTCTCCGTGTTGGAAGCTGCGTAGGTGTTGGGCTCCTGGTACATGCTCTGCCTGTCACCATTTCGAGCGATAACAATAACACCGAGAACGGTTGACAATTTCATCGTTAGTCTAAGGGTCTATGCGGGAGAGAGAGGTCGTTAGAGAGATCGTTAGAGGAGAAGAAACAGCAGTTGCTTGGAACTATTGCCGCGTTTTTGACGTCCTTATAAGAGTAGATCCGCGCATTCGTACAACCTAGTAGCCGCTTAACGTGTATCCTGAAACCCGTTCGTAAGGGTGCTGCAAGGAGTTCGCATGCTGATGGAAGACTCTGCCGTTCTGTGACATCGTGTCGAATTTACAATGGAACCTAGCGTTATGCTTTGCATGAGGCTGGCTGGCACGCTGTTGTAATAAGCTACGCTAGCTGTACGGACGAGGTCGCCGGCTTCAGTTAGTTCTAAAGCACCTCGAGCGGGCTGATGAGAATTGACGAAGCGCGTTTTACCAGCCTTGGAATTGACGACAGTTTAGTCAGTTTAGTTAAAATCAAAAGGCAACTTCAACACATACCTGCAGAACCTCGTTCCCCACAATTTTGCACGCGGATTACACTGTCAGGTCCATTAATTCCAGCACGACATCATGTGAGTGGCGTTCCCGTTATTGATGAAGAAGGGTCTTGGGAAGTCAGGTCGCACTTGAGCGCCGATGACATGAGGCGGAGAGTAATAATCTGTTGACTTCCACCTAGCCTTCTCAAACCAACATCCGTTCGAGGAAGGCGAGATAGATTATTCGTAAGGTAAACTGAGAAATGTGAATAGGAAACTTCTGTTCTGTTGGAGTTTGAGTTGGGAGGCATCAGCAGTCTGGTGAACACGAGGATCAATTGTCTCTTGTGCATTCGTTAAAACAACCGTAAATGAGTACACGATGCTCGGTATTTAATCAATATCTAGGGTTTATTACGTTAACTCATTCGGGAAAACGTCGTTCGAACTCACCTCCTACAATGGTTCGCTCGACTATCCTAGGTTTACTTTTTCCGCTTGCCTTTCCCTCCTTTGCCGCTAGTAGCAGTCCCAGCTGCTGGCGTTTCTAGAGAAGAGCTCCCTTGCGTAGCACCCCCGCCTCCTCCACGCCTTCTTCGTCCTTGATTGAATGTAGAGCGTTCACTCTTCTTTAACCATCTCTCAGGATCGGGTGGTGGGGTAACTCCAGGGATGACACCAGGGGGGAACGCGCGACTTGCGCACTTTCTTTAGCTTCTCAGGCAATGCCGTGGAGGGTTGCTGTTGCGCTGAAGCGGACACAGTGGGAATCGAATGGGCAGGGGCTGGCGGTGGTGCTGTTTCGATCGTATTTGTGACGGAAGTCGGCAAGGAATCAATAGCACGCAGGTAGTCATTGTTGATGAAATCGAGGTGCTTCTGAGTGGCTTGGAGGTTGGTTAGGATATCAGAGTGTTCTTCTGTATCCTGATGATACACCTCAGCGCTCGTGGAAGGCGGTGAAGAAGAATAACGCACTGGGTCTGTGCTATCTAAGAGCTCATTATAGAGGTTGTAGGCTTCTTGGTACAAGCCATCACGATAAAACTGGGAAAAGGAAAGTGTTAGATCACTGCCGCGTGCAACAGCACAGTATGTACGTACCAACTGAGCTTCGAGATGAGCCAAACCTCGATCATCGGCGTTTTGGTCCTTGAGAGACTGAATTGCATTCTGCGCCTCCTTGTCATCGTGAGAGCGATATAAAGCGTAGGCACGCTCATATTGAAGCCTTGACTGGCCCTTTTCTCCATTGATTACAGCAAGTGCATTCTTGTATTGGTCAGTCTGCAGCAAAAGGAAGAGCTTTGTGCTCAACGCATCAGCGTCATCGGGATAAATTCTGAGGACTAGAGAAACGAAGTCAGAGCCTCGCCACTGTGCAGACAAGCAAGCCATACTTTTATCGCAGGTTTTGATAGCATTCGCAAAATGGCCGCCGTCAATTTGGGAACAGAGCGATGAGAAGAGTTTTTTGCTTCGTTCTTCCTCAGAGACCGGCTTCTTGGGCCTATTTTTTCGAGATCCTGGCTTAGGCTTGCCCTTAGAGCCAGTGGGTTTTCTCGGCTTTATCGTCGTGGTAGATGATGGTGACATTCTGAGCGTCTGAATGGGGACGAAATACGGTCGCGTCATCAAGATCACATGTTCTCACGCTGCTTGTCACTGACCTCCACCACCAGCCACCACCAGCATCTGAAGTTTCTACTATGTCGTCCGAAGAGTATGTTTTCGTGATAATCAATACAATAATAAAGCTGACGAAACGTGTAGTCAAATACAAGACAGCGTTGTAGCTGAAGTCGCCGAGGCTCCGAAGTCTGCAACGGAAACACGCAAACGGCCTCGCCTGGATCTTTCAGCAATAACTGGCGACAATCGAGAACGAAAACGCGGTAAAAGCATGTTTGGTCTCGTATTGGGAACCCTTAACAAGGCCAAGATTGAGGATAAAGAGCGCAATGCTAGCGAGGCCGTGCGTTTTCTCGGTTTGCTATGCTCGGAACCTGACTAATCCTGACGCCATGTTCTCCAGGCAAAAAAACGACAGTTAATTGAGAAGAGATTACAAACGAAGCTACGCAAAGAAACTGACTCTGTTAGACGCGCAGAAGAGGCAAAAAAGAGCAAAAAATTCCGCGAACCGAAAGGAGGAAGACCTACAACTCAAGGATTCGATCGTGCGTAAATCACTCTTTCATATGTCTAGTTTTACTGAGTTCGATTTCAGTACAAGCTCCGACGAACACGGAACCCACTTGTCGCCAACTTCCTGCTAACGTCTGACAAAATCCTCGATGATGATCCCCCGCCACAGTCGGCGGATCCTCTCTCGCTCCCACCCAGATCGCACCCGCCACCCTTGTATTATCTTCCCGCCAAACTAACACCTGCTCAAGAAGCATTCCTCACAAGAAGAAAGCAAGAGGTATGTGCATTTTCCCGCGCCCACTAACAACTTTACTCATGATCGGTTAGGTCAAGGATGCGGTTGACAAGGAGTGGGAGACGTTCAAGCAGGAGCGTACCACTGGTATTGAAGAGATTAACCGGCTCCGACAACAAGCCGTTGATGAAGAAACTAAAGCGAAATCTGAGCGTACCGCGATGGAAACCGAAGTAGACGCTCAACCTCCTTCTGCTGTCGACGAGAAAGCTTCTTCGCCATCACCACCAGAGGCCAAGGACGCAAGTATGGATGTCGACGAAACCCCTGCTAAGAAGGAGGAAGAGTTGAATTCAAACAATTCTGCTGCGAAGAAGGAAGAGTCTGTGCCAATTCAAGCCGATGACGATGAGGCGGTTGAATATTAAATAGTTGCTCAAGGTATGTACCTCGAAAAACATTGCACCAGTTGTACTGACTGGTTCTCTAGATTATGTATTGTTGCCGTACGTTTCTTTTATCTTCATCTTACATTTGAATGGTCTACCTGTTGTTATTGGTGGTTTATTTGTTGCACTGATTTCCGGGAGTTCCTCTCCCACATGTCATGTTCGTAGAAACGCTTCAATTGATATTTTCATTGGCCGGGACGAAATTAGTGATATTCATCTGAATTCTGCTCTACATCGCACTCTACCTTCATCTTTTGCCGCCAAACTAATCATGCCAATCGAACTGGTAGCGGCGCTTTGAAGTCAGAGGTTTAAGCAGCGGAATGAATACGGTTCTCTTTTTGACTTCAGTCATTGGCGAAATACATATTGTTCATGAAAATACCATGGAGGCCCAGCATAAGAGGACGTGAAAACTCTTAAAGTTCGCACTAATTTCCATGAAGCACCTAGAATTCTTGGTCGGACTTCGAGCGTTTATATGGACGTCATTTTGTCCTAGCCAAGCTCTTCGTAGCCAATCTATCTACGTCACTCGAGAGCTAAAGTTTTATTATCCAGTCGGCTGCGATAGCGCCATTTCGGCAGAACTTGCTCTTGTCTTCTATGACCTGGAGCTCCAAATTGTTTGATTTTGGGGGTGGATGCAGATCATAATATAGTGAGTTCTGGAAGTTTCTGTTGTTTAATCAGAAAGATATTAAAGCAACATAATGCGCAGTGCGATTGATGCGCATGGACCTAAAATAGTTGGCGATTAAAGGGCTGGCGGAGACAACATGAATCGTTCAGATGTGATAGACGACTCCAATATCTCACGTTTGAACTAACTCTAATCTTCCTGCATATGTACCCAGATTTTGACTTGAAGATATCCCTCGGGGAAGCGGACGTTGATCTGGCCTGCTTCCCGCGAAGATAGAGAGATGGAAAGTCTGGACGGCTCCGTACTATTCCAAAATAGCAAGCGTGGAAATCGAAGGGCTTAGGCTACTATAGCCGCATACAGCGATACACTTGCACCAATACCTCCGTCTCCGGTTTCAGGTATTGCCTGCGCCATCTCTCATATGGCGCAAGGTCCGAAACAATGTATCCTTCAAAGTATGCTGCAATCGGCCACCACCGCCACTTCAACCACATGATCCTCACTCTGGCTATGATGTAGCCCGTGGGACCAACCATTTAAAGTTGAAGAATTGCCGCTGGTGGTGAGAATCACGATTATAGGTCCCAAGTACCACGAATGTTGCCAGCCACACCTNTCCGTCATTAGAGTTTACTCGTCCTGACGGCGATTATGTTTTNCTGGGCCTATGATAAGAGCTCCGGCGAGACTGGAAAGAGCAGGGATGGCTTGGAACNGAACTAGNTGCAGCGGACTTGCTTCCAGTGGAGTCCAGAAGGCCAGTGGCCCTGGAGTCCGTCGGCTCGCCCCGAGGAACGTTGGTTGTTTTGTCCCACCTCAGGCTCCCTCCATAANCGGNCAGAACCCGAGAAGGAAGAAATCACCAAAGGCTTCATATGTCTCTAGTGGCGAATTCTCTTAACATGGAGTCAAATACGATTCATANGGTAGATAGATTTGATAGAGCACTACGTCAAGTCGAGAGTACTAGTAGCANTGGGAACTGGAATCCCGGCGATAGCAGGCACCGGTGAACACTCAGGCCGTCGACTCAATCAATNGCTGGATNGGGCACTGATCCTCNCGTTCCGCCCCCAGNCCATAAGTTTAATTGAAGGCCCTTTTTATGTTTTAGACCACAACCTTGTTGTGTTCGCGAAGGTGAGGTCGCTGATGGTTCTATTGGCCACCATCAGAAGTCGCCTTTCAGCGGGTTCCACTTGCCTGCAAAAGGCTCTCCAGAAACTTTNACTGTTCAACCACTAGAGCTTCCGGCCTCGGANAACAATAGTCCAGCTTCCCGCTTCATCCGTTTCGGTCCTTTGAAGAATTTGACCCCTTAATATCCATATTTAGAGATCGCTACAGAATCGATGTACTTNAAATTGTATGCCATATTTCTGTATCGGTATGTGACAGGGACTGAGGGGGAATGGAGAGTGCAAAGTCTTGGGTCGCCTGCGACTTGNCTGAGCTGCGAATATCAGTTCCTCAATTCTGAGTTTGGAGCGATATGGAAGATTTGAGGCGAAACGCTTGAAGTTCGGGACGACGTTGCAGCACAGGTTTCCGGGACATTGAATTTTGACGATGTTCGATGAACGCTTGGCNCTTCAAGCGAGCCAAGCGAGAAGGGACGGGAGCGNGAGTGGAAGGTAAAGGAATGAANGGCGATAATAANTNTCTGTTTCAAAGTCAGTTAGTCGACCAAGTTTCGGGTGGTATGAGAGTGGATTCGAACGATTCTCGAAGTGTGTAACCAGCGATGGANGCTTCAATAGCTTGTGTGTCCGCAAAANGCTCGGTAATGGCGCCGATAGCCTNGTATGAGAGGCCTTGAGTGAGCCGCCGCCTTGCGGTCTGCGTGTAACGANACTCTNAAAGGTAGGAATAGTGTTTTCTTCTCGTTCTTTCTCGGCGTTGGTTAGGCGCTTGGAGAGAGTAAATACCGCATGAAGGTCAAGACAGGACTGACAACAGAGTAATCCAGGTGGTTGGCAAAACAGTTGGGNGGAATACTCCCCGCNAGGAGCTAGGNGGGGCTGGTGAAGGTAGGGGAGGTAGTCGTTGCCATGTTNTTCGCCCATCTACGGGCGCTTGANTGACTCCATCATAAACTCGTGGTTCACAAACTCGGCCTTCTGTGGGAATCTAGNAAATGCTCCAGTAATTATCTAGTGTCAATGCCGTAGTNATAGTCTCAGCTCAATAATACTGTCTTCAAACTGGTCAAGNACATCGCAGGAGTAAACTGTGGGCACTGTTGTAATTCAGCAATTATTCTCACTCTTCCCGATGAGTTTCTCTCTCCAGCCAAAAATCCTGCCCGACGGCCGATAGAATTTTGCATTGGCAGGGTAAAAGTCTGCGACCCCTCCAACTGTCAACAAGTATTCTATCATGTAAGTCATTNCAGGCTCAGCCTTAACGTTTGATGCGATTGGACCGTCTAAGTCTCTGAGGCGCAATGAAATCTGTCACCAGGAATTTTTGTGAAATNATCGTTCTGGTTCTCGGGATAAGGGTGAAGTGCCGGGATGACCGTTATGTAGTATGGACATGTGTACTCACTCGACTTCTGGTCTCACCGCTTCATATCCAGATCCCAGATACCGATTTCATGGCCGCACCTTTGACTCTCTCTTCTCACTTATGCGGACAGATTTTGTCCAGACTCTTAAAATGGAATCGTCCAGTTGCCGAGCAAANAGGAGCGTAAACTTTATGCACACATCGGATCTCTTCAACATGTGAAACGAGAAGATCCTTCTCACTTTTGCATGGNAAGTTTCATTCCCTCACCTTTGGACTGCAGGAATTGGAGTCACCCGGCACAGCTNGCGTCTCAGAACCACTAGCTCATGATCAACACGTTTTCATTAACCGNCCTCAGGTGATCCNTTATCTGTGAATAGCAACACATGTTGGAAACATGTAGAGCTGGGAAGTATGGATTTTGTAGTGTGACTNCACAGTGAAGAACTAGAGAACTCTTGAAGCAGTNACGCTCAGTCTCGATATACTTTGCACAACATCATCCTGTGTAGGCAATGGTCATGAGGGCCGACCTATGAAGACAAGAATGTACAAAAACGCACTAGTCTGGCCACTTCGACCTAGATATATTAAGTACTTACGAAACGGGTTAATTTCACCGATCACTATCCACAGGGCGGTCATAGGGTCCTCCACGGCGTTGCGTAAACATGGGCAAGGTTGGGTGGAAGAAATAATAAGGTTTGATTGCGGCAGTTCCCCTATACAGAACGGAGATTAGNTGATGTTCCCTCAATCATTGCTCAAACCAAAGCGCCACGCACTCTGAACTTAGCTGGNGAGGCGAACAACGCTCCGAGATGATCTACTAACGATGTTATCGATTATCGGCGCCGTTATACCGGGCCCTATTCCATCATCTAAGTTCCCAAGATTTTTACGGCCTCACCACGCGTTTTCAGAAATAATGAAAAAGGAATAGAGAACAGCAGGGCTGACGTCGAGGGATGTAAGTAAATCTAATGNCATTTTACCATCTTCCTGCTCGAATATCATTCCGGAATCACGATTCAGCGTCTCCACTGTGACTCGTCTTGCATCATGACCCACCCGACTCGGGAACGAGCTATTGCTCTTATTTACGGCGCGGTGGGTTGCCCGAATGTAGAACAATTAAAGCGTTTGTCATCCAACACCTGAAAGCCGCGGTTCTTCGATTGTAGTGAGCAATTGTGACGGGGGATCAAGAAATAGAAAATTGTATGGCTTCCACTGAACCTTGTCTAGCTCACCAAATTTTCAGCGAACATACAGGGTGTTTAATCTGATCACTATCTCTAGGCAGCCGTCAAANGACAAAAGCGGCACTTCCGTTCCAGGATTAGGACCAACAATTTCACGTTTAGGAGTCTTAACTTTCCCGGGAATCAGAGAAAATGCCGAAAATTCATCTATTAAGAGTACGTCGACGTGCCGGTTCGATACCGGAGAGCTTTTTAGCAGAATACCTGCTGCCTCGGCGCATTTATCCATCGAAGCGCGACATCCACGATTTAAATCTGGCTGATGTTTATAGATAGGNGATGAATAACCTACCAAGCTCTTTGTAATGACCTNGTGCACGGTCGGCGAGAGCCCAAACCTGTGAAGTTGTCATTGAGAACACTTTACTGCCTGNAATTGATTCGAGCCGAATGGGAGAGCTGTGTATTTCCCGGTGGGGCTTGAAATGATGCAAGAATCCCGGTACATTCTTTACAGACAGCTTGATAGCGCGACGAGAGAATAAGTAACAGGGCATTTTGGAGTGTTGAGACTCAGCTACGGCCTCGGGTTTGCAAACCACGAGTATTCGTGATGTGGGAATGCCAGAGGGAAAAGGGAGTTTCTCACTGAGCGAAACTTAAGATTCGTGGTCCAGTGCTGAAAGTTTCCTTGATCGAAACCGGATGAACTTAAGAGGCCATTGTTAATTGAGAATCATACCCTTTTTGACTTCAGTATTTTGGTATTATTCTTTTGTGGCCAGACTANTATCAATCCCACCGTGGACGAGGAAGAGCTGTCCACTGGTAGAGCTTATCACGCTCCTGAACGGCATCCGAGTCAACAAAANCAAGGTCTGAGCAATTAATTCCAGATCCTGTAATTCAAAGCGATATATCAGCATTGGATGGCACTAAATACGATTTCTTGAACAATGAAAAGTAGTGCTGTATGAATGTCTATGCTATCTCTGATCAGTAATAAGCTTGTAAGGCTGCCCCACGACGGCAGGGCCCGCTACCTTTTCTCCCAGAGTCTCGCGCATTGACAACAAGATAGTCGATATACTCCGAGTCAACGTTCAATTTTCAATGTTTTAACACTGGTCCCGTTTTCTGACGTACTATTGATATACTTATATTATGAACTGTTAGAATAGCAAACCGGGAATATCCTCGGTTNATTATTTTCCATAAACATACATNTTGTTATAGTTCTCGTATGTATATCGTAGTTTACTTATTTGTATCTCTCGCTCGTTTGCTCCCCAATTCCATTGTGTCGCCTCGCTTCGAGTCCCTTCAACATGGACTTCACCTTAAACTGTCCGTTCTTTTGTTTGATATCACNAAAGAGTTCTGCTTGAATGCCAATGCTAGAGTCTCTAATCAATAATCACTTAATCAATTCCAAGCAAACGAGTACTACATCTTGGCTTAATGAGGACCCAGGTCCGCTGACTGTGGGAATTGCCTTTGGAGACATTGGACACCAGATCAAGCTTGTGGAGTTTTGTTCTTGAAGCTCATGCTAAGCATTGAGGACCCGGTGAGTAAGATCCGCACGAATGTACTGGTATTTCTGTCCTCGCTCAGCCCGCAACCAAAGTAGGTGCTCCGTTGTCCTCGCCCACACAGTGCTTGGCATCGGCGATTAGTCATGGGCCAAGATCACGAGGTTTTACTTTCAGGGTGGTCGACGGCGCGATCGAGCCGCAATACATATGGTCCCAGAGAGCGTGGTGGACGCTGATCGATGCTAATATACTTGTGCTGGTTTGTCCTTTTCTCCCTTGTCCCACTACATCCACGGCGTCCAGCCATGGCGGCGCGTCCTCCCTCTGCCGTATCCGAAACGCTGCATGCAGCGGTAAACACTCCTTTACCGGCCGAAGAGATGCCCTTCCGCGCATCCTATATGGATTCTACGGTATCGCCACGTGAATCAAAGTATACTTCCCCGGGAAGCTCTATGCCAGTCCTTGTAAACCAGGACAAGGAAGCCGAAGCTGCAGCTCCAGATACAGATACGAAGCCCAAGAAGCGAGTGATAACCTTGCTAGCTTTCGGCCTTGTCGCTCTTGTCGTCATCGTACTTGCTGTGGTTCTTCCCGTATACTTCACTGTTATTAGACCGAAGAATGGCACCAATTCTTCGCCCTCCAGCCCAGGCGATACGTCGACGGATAATGGTCAAAATGGAAAACCATCATCACCCACTGCTACCCTGGTCACTGGAGGAGACGGCTCAACAGTCACAGCTGACGACGGGTCAACATTCGTTTACTCCAACGCTTTCAGTGGCTTCTGTAAGTTCTCGGATTACATTTTCTGTCAAACGACTCGCCGCTTCGTATGGCTGAGGTTCTCCCTCCCCTTGGAGTACCGCGCTGTTCCCACTAATCGGTGTTAGACTACTTATTTGCGCCTTCTCTGCACTAGTCTATTTTGAGGCCACACCTCATGTTCCTTTTAGTATTTCTAGAACCATAAGCATTAGTACTCACCTGCTTTCTATAGGGGTTTCCGATCCAAACGATCCTTTCAACAACAATGCTCAACCTAACTCTTGGACTCCGCCTCTCAATCAAAGTTGGAAATGGGGCATCGATCGAATTTATGGGTATGATGTTTTGAGTTGGAGAATAACCTTTCTGACTTCCCTAATCTTTACCACACAGAGTGAACCTGGGAGGTTGGCTGGTGCTTGAACCATTCATTACACCAGCATTATACCAGAAATATTCTGGTGCTACAGACGAATGGAGTATTTCCACCCTCATGGCGGCAGATACAGCAAGTGGCGGCCTGGATCAGCTAGAAGAGCACTACAAGACTTTTATTGTATGTTCGCATCGCTGTCATCGCTAACTTTACGCTCATACTCGGACATAGACGGAACAAGACTTCGCAGCAATTGCAGGCGCAGGGCTTAATTGGGTCAGACTTCCTATTCCTTTCTGGGCAGTCGAAGTCTGGGACGGCGAGCCATTCTTAGCGAAAGTTTGTTGGAAGTGGGTATATTCTCGAGGCCTCCTAAACTTTGGCTGATGTGCAAGGGTAGATATGCCCTTCGGGCCTTCCAGTGGGCGAGAAAATATGGACTCCGCATCAACCTCGACCTTCACACAATACCGGGCTCTCAGAATGGTATGCTAGGATATTTGCAGCGACTTCACATCTACTCACGACACTTCAAGGTTACAATCACTCAGGGAGGTCTGGTCAGGTCAATTTTTTGAACGGAGTAATGGGATACGCAAACTCTCAACGTGCCTTGGAATATATCCGAGTGATCACTGAATTCATTTCTCAGCCTGAATGGAAAGATGTCGTAGTAATGTTCGGCATCGTCAATGAAGCACTAATTTCCACAATTGGTCGGGACACACTTTCTAGCTTGTACGTTTTCTGTTTCAAAATCTGAAACTGTTCTGATCATCGAGTCAGCTATCTTGAGGCACACGATATGATACGCAACATCACTGGCGTCGGCGAGGGCAATGGGCCTTGGATAAGCATTCACGATGGTTTCCAAGGCATAAGCGCGTGGAGTGACTTTATGCGCGGATCTGACAGGATCGCACTAGATACTCATCCTTACTTTGCATTTGGTGGAGGACCGGCTACGGATCCAATCGCAACCGGTCTGGGTCTCAACGCGGGAGGTATCTGGCCCCGCTCCGCCTGTAATCGATGGGCTGTTGGCATGAATAACAGGTACGGAAATGTTGTGATTTACGGACACCCAGTCGTTCCTCACCCATGTGCCTTTAATCAGCCGATCATCTTTCGGTGTCACTTTTGCTGGAGAATTCAGTAACGGATTCAATGACTGTGGACTGTTCCTCAATGGCGTTTCCGATCGTCATTCGTACGGCGGTGATTGTGGATTCTGGCAAGATTCCTCGCAATGGAACGATACTGTCGTAGCTGGCTTGAAACAATTCGCTATGGCAAGCATGGACGCTCTTGGAGATTGGTTTTTCTGGACTTGGAAGGTTGGTTGGATCGGATTTTGATTCCCTATTTTAAGCTCATCTGATATCCGTAGATCGGGAATTCCACCGCTGGTCATGTTGAGTCACCGCTTTGGTCATACTCTTTGGGGCTCGAAGGGGGATGGATACCCAAGGACCCCCGATTAGCCAATGGTACATGTGCCGCACTTGGCGTTGACGGATCTGACTTTAACGGTGAATTCCAATCCTGGCAAACTGGAGGTGCTGGTGCTGGGAACATCCCAGCTGCATCGACATCCCAGTACCCCTGGCCTCCTGTCTCAATCAACAATGCCCCCGCAGCTGTTACCCAACTGCCATCATACACACCCACGGCATCTATCGTATCACTTCCACCTCCGACCTTAACAGCTACAAGCACCGGGAATATTGATGTGGGTAGCGGGTGGTTTAACACAATGGATACAATCCCTGCGCCGACAGCCGTTGCTAATTGTCAGTACCCCGACTCTTGGGACGCTATTGACGCTGCCGTACCTCCACAATGCACATGATCGGAGCATCAAAGACGACCACCCAAGCTCAAGGCTCACCATGAGCATACGACTTTCCCGTTCCCTTAATCGTCACCTTCTCTTACATTATTGCGCGATACTTTAATACTCCCAATACTCCCTTGTGGCGCTTCACGGACTTTGAAATCGGACTGTTGATTTTTTCTCTCATTTATCCGAACTATTAGCTTAGGACCCTAAACGGAAAAAAGTGCAACAACATACTTTTGTTTCTCCTGGGGAATTTGTCCTTTTCTTGTCCGACCTGTGGTATCTCTTTGAGCACATTAGGCGCTGGATAAAACAGATATAAACTACCCTGGGAGAATTCTTGGCTTATGAAAGCTCGGTGCTTCAACAGATCCGTCTCTTCTCCCCCTGTCTTGAGATGGTGTGATTGCGTAGCACAAGAGACAAGTGTCATCCCGCAACCAATCCAAAGGGCAATTGATGATTGAGTTTCTATTCAAAGCTAGGCGATACGGAGGCTCAGCAAGGGCTGTAGTCAGGTAATTATTATCCTCCGCCCGTCAAATTTCGACTAATGTCGAGAGTAGTAAGTTGTAGATTAAAGTCTCTTCAGCACCTGATCGCGTACCTAGCGCCCGCTTTCTTTCAGTCGAGACGCGTACCTTTCTGTCATGCTCACGAATATCGCAGTCCGAGTTGTGAGAGGCCGTCGTGTAATGAATGTGTTTGGGGACATCTGAGCAAATCCCGGGCAAACGGGAATCAGTCGTTGTATTGCAGTTTGGTGGTATGCGAGGGCCTAGGCCGTGTTCCTGATACGGCGCAGTGGCAATGATATCCAGAGGTTCCTGATAGGCTCCCGCATGCCTAATTACGCTGAAGCTATGCGTAGCTCGAGAGCAACGTCCTTGCACGTTTAAAGAAGCCTCTACGGTAGGCTACGAGACGTTGACCCGGCTTGTTCGGTTATCCGGGAATGCGGTATGCCGTTGGATAGATGGACAACAAATTCAGGGTGAGGTAATGATGATAGGCTTTTGGGAGGAGGGGAAGTAATGTCAACAAGCTTCTTTGTTTCTACCGAGAGCGCTTTCTGTAGAGCCCGAGTTCCGAGGTCAATAGTGGCGGAGAACCATCAAAGCCACTCAGTCTGTGGGGAACCTGAAATGATGGAACCACTTTGGGAATGTCAAGTTGTCAATCAAAAGTGATCAAATTCTGATATAGCACCCCTCTCTTGCCTTACAGTAGGCCTCGGCCATCTGAGAATTTGTTGTGTTGAAGTTTATGGAGGATTTCGACGATAGAGACAAACTATCATTACAATCTGGTGCGTGTGAAGCAAAAGATCCGTTACTGCGACTTATCAGTAGCTGCCGAGTTCATCGTGGTTTAAGCACCAATTCCCAAAATAACTGATATAGTTCTATTGATTGTCATGTACAAAGAGGGCATGGGAGTGGCAGTAAAGTATCCACCCCATCAATCTCCTACAAGGCGCTCTTTTCGGCTCCTTCTTGTTTTCGGACTACCTCCAAGACCTTATGGTGACGTTGATCGTCGCCAGCCTTGCACTTCCATTCTCATTCTCGATTGAATCTCCACATCCGCGGAACCCTTTTTCTTGCTTAGCCCTTGGCTGATTGTTTGTTGACGGAGGTGTAAACAATCAAACGTGAGGTGATTGGTCGAGCCTGAAAGGCTGAAATTTCTCGCCGATTTCATGATGCGAGGCATACATAGGTTGTTTGGTGCTTAATTTATGACGATGGCCCGACGATCTGGGAGATACCTCTTTTGTCATTCCGGTAAACTCACGCGCCGTGTAGAAGAGAAGTACCAGCAGTAAGAACTTCAGACATGTTGTGTAGCCTCGACTCCCGTTCCACTGACGTCTATAACACAGCAATAGGGAACTTCAGACGAGCAAAAAGAATATACTTCTTTCTCCGAAGTCGTATTCTCTACGAGGTGAAGGTATACAGAATGATATTCACTATCGCTGCTTTTTTCCCGATACCGTAATCGGATCAAGATCCCGACATATGGTGAGAATGCGGATGAAGAGTCAGGGTTGGGGTTGATCGAACGCACAGAGTCACCGAGATCCGTTTGTTGGGGAGGCAGTTTCAGATCTAGACTGTGCAGGTGCTCAAGGTCTCTCCCAGTGCTCACGATTTGGCGCCCCGAGCGGCAACACCAGCAGGATCAGTAAATGTCGCCGTACACGATGAAAAGGTATTTGGGGTGTAACCCCAATGCCAAATGCGCTCATGGCGAAGCTCAGCTATAATTATCGAGAATGGCCGGACAAATCGCTGAATATTACTGAGAACATCACGGCAAGACTTCTGCACAAAGGCAGTCCAATCTGAGAAGTGATAAGGCTGGTTTCTCACTGCTTCCCTGAAGGGTATTAACAAAGTGTGCGCATTTGCTACTGAAGCTTCAGTTGGTCTATTCAGATACGGATAGCCTGTCGTCTCGGGTTCCTTGTCAAGTCATGCCGGTGCCTTCGTTTCTGGAAGGTAGGCGGGACTAGCCTCAAGATGTGCTGAAGGAGTCGCTCTAGTTCATACAAGCCAGGTAATTGTCAGTGGTGAATCCGTTAATTTATTGTGGGAGAGCGAGCGATGGTGCTTCGACACGCTTGGGGTGAATTGACTACGAGAAAACATCGATTAAGCCGAAAAAAGTGACGAAATATAAGGGTCATTTAACTGGATGTCCCAGCCACCCATGACTCCAAAGGGGACTCCACCGGCTAAATTGGGCCGACAGCCTGTTCTTTGGGACGGCGTCCCACTGTTGGGCCACCCGACACGTTGTGCAATATATCGACAGCCCAGAAGCGAATAGTTTTCCTAAGCACGCGAGAAATCTGGTCATAAAGGGGGTGGATCTTTGGTTTGCAGTGCGACAAAACAACGTTTCGCTTCCGTTATTAATTGTGGCGAGAGGTTGGTTCTAGCTGAAGAACTGCAGAGTGAGGACTTGAACCTGGAGAGCACTTCCCAAATCGACCACTGTATGCCGTGAGCCCATCAGGACGAAAACCAACCTCGGAAATTCGCGTGGGTGATCGCGTTCTCGTGACCAAATATGGGCCCCGCATGAGTGACAGCACCGGGTGGCTGTGACAAATCACATCTCGATCAATCTGAAGATCTCCGGGGAACATACAAATTGTGGAAGAACAAGTTTAGATTTGACCCAGAAAGGTAAACGCCGCTTCGTATCCCTGGCGGATTTTTGCCCGTTTCTGACAAAATACCTCAATTTTCCGAAATCCGCGCAGAAAGCGCTTAGGCAGCTCTTTCAATCAAGCTGAACAAGACATTAATTCTCAGTTCCGTCCTTCCACACTATCCGGGGAGGTACTTTGCATCGGGAGATTGTCGAACGATCGCGCTGAAGCGGTGAACCTGATTTGCTATTCTGACGTTACACCTTCCGCTGGACAGCCTTACCTCCTGGGGAACGCATCTTGAGATGCTGTATACCCTTCCTATCGAGTTCATGGAACC
>JANIEX010000542.1:0-27408 GCA_027627405.1 Leucocoprinus birnbaumii | reverse complement strand
AGGGTGGAAACCTCATTCACATAAAGACTACCATCCCTACTCGATGAATAAAAAATGTGACAAGTACCGATATGCCAGAGAACTCACCTGCAGAGTTTACATTTAACCTTCTTTATCTTCCCCAATAAGACCAGTTTGTCAAAGAACGGGTAAATGTCCTTTTGTTTGTCTCTAATGCTTGATGCTCTGTCTTCTATTTCTAACTCATTGGAGCTGTTGTCACTCAACAGAGTAGTTGATGCCTGAGTCCAAAGCCGTTTCTGAGCTAAGGGTGACACAGCATTAAATGAGCACTGAAGAGAGGTCAAGCCAAAGCAGATAAGGACTTACGAGGTGCACTGTCTGTTTCCTCATCACCTTCATTGTTGAGGATACTGTCACCGTTGTCATCAGTGGAAGGGAGGGATGATGGGGTGGAAGAGGGAGGAAGAGAAGTAGGCTCGGTCACAAGTGACAACGGCTGTGTTTGCACATCATCAAGACCTTGGGAAGCGCCTACACTGGTCTCTGGCTGGCGTTTGTGAGACTTAATGGCTGGTTCCGCAACATTGTCGCTGTTGAGAACTTTTTGTGACAGTTTTCGCACACGTTTTTGGCTCATCCATGGGCTCCGAAAACAGTAAAATAATTTATTTACAAATTGAGCTCAGAGCCCATCAAACTTATAAACCTTATTGCATAAAAACATATAGTAGATAAGATTGGCAGTCAGTATTATCCACCAGCCAGATATTGGCAGTAAGCTGCAGCTCAGGCCCCAGGCCTACAAAAGCCCTCTGCCAAAGTCTGGCTCAGTCCAGCCTGACAAGGGCTAGGCTAAGCCTGGCTCCAGCCTCGAGCCCTAGCCGGCAGAACACTAGGTGTAAAAGACTTTACAACACGTCTCTGAGCCATAAATGTCCAATCTCTATCTGTGAGCTAGTACAAGTAGCAGAAGCATACAAGTTGTGGACTACCTATGACAATCAATTATTCCTTTTGCATCTTCTAGTAGGTTTTTTCACTCTATTATGCCTGGGGGAACTCTGCTATCCAGATAATCACTCTCTTGATGAACCACACAAATGCCCAAATGAGCCAGTGTATCCTTGAATGATTCCTCACTATCTTTCTTACTTCCCTTCCATAAAGCCGATCAATCCTTCAAGTAGAACAAGATTATTGTCAACAACAATACAACAGCTGCTGACCCCGTATCAATTTTCTCATATCATCTATCATGTTGTGACCATCTATTCCCGAATCAACCAGATTTTTAGATCTGAAGCAATGGAAAACCTCCTTGATGTCATTGGTTCCTTGCCAGACTGTACAAAAATTTCGGTCCTGAGGTAGCTCAGGACAATCTCTTTGTTCAGGAGTTGCCACTGCACTTACATAACTTGGCATCATACTCGAACTGATTCAGGCTATGGGCTGCTGGGCCTCAGAAACTTTTTGGACCTATATTCGGAAGCACCCCCTACTCATTCACACTGCCATCTCTCAAAACCACCGCGAGCGATCATGATTGCTCCTCTTTCATTTTCTTGAAGCTGGACAATTACTCGAATTATCACAGCTAATTAAATGCTCTCAATTACGCATTATTAGGCTGTACCTCGACTACCACCACTTGCAAGCAATCTATTTTCCCTCGGGTGGGCTTTCAGATGCCTCGAGACAGACACTACTACTACAATATTGTCCCAATAAGTCACATTGGGCAGTTGCATATGCCTCTAGAGTCGGAGCTAGACTAATCATATTTATGAAAGCAAAAAAGGCAGACGGAAGGTATGTTTGTATGAAGACATGACTAAGCATTGGATAAATCAGCTATGGTCGTCAATTATAGATCAGGCAGATTGGATGGGTGCGTTCCTATTACAGCATTTCATAAAAACAGGAAGTGATAAATACGGGAAGTGATAGATTAGAATAAATTACCAGTATAATGCCTCGGATCTATGCTATTTCTACCCTGATTGCTTCAATATAGAAAAGCGACCCTTTGTTCTGTGATCTCTCTCTGAATGAAGTTTCCGGTAACGTAAACGCGTACTCCTGCATAGGGCCACTCGCTGTCAAGATGAACGTGTTCAGGGATATAAACTCGGAGATATTCTTCAGTTTCACTCGATTGAAGTGCAGAAACGCAATCGAAACTTGCAGTGTTAGCTGGCGAGTAATGTTCGCATACACGTATTGCTTCTCGTACATTGTTCCATCAAGTACGATCGATATCAGACGGCTCTCTGATACTTCCCATATTCATGAAATGTCCATTGAAATTGAAGAAATCGTGTACTAGATTAAGGTTCAATTGATGGTAATTTGTAGAGATGGTACCAGCTTACACTGTTCGTGTTCAACTAGGGTCTCCCTGTTTGAGCGCACTGAAAGACAAATAGAGTGTAATTCTATTTGCATCGTAGCGTAATGTTCGTCACCCCGCCATGGCACGATTCAAATTTCTGTAGCGGGATGGTGTAGAGTAACCCGAGAGCCATTTCTTTCCTGAAGACCTGGAAAAGACCAAGTCTGCTGGGCTTCTTCATATCCTTCTTCGTTATCTGAATTCGTACATGTGCATCCGCGGACAGTGACGAAAAGTCGTGATGTAGACATGATAAAAGGCGGAGTCTGACAATCACTGCCATTCGGGGGTAACCCCGATATACCACGTATAGTATGAGTGGCGATGCTCGGAGAATATTCTACGTCATTGTACCGTGTATTGGTGCTTCCTAATACGGTTCGGTCAGCCTTGGCGTCTCAGCCTACAATACTGAATATTCCCGTGTCAACCACTATATAACGTTCGGACGGGGAATTTCCTCGCATTCTCCTTCAGCCTCACGCACAGGAAATTTGACAGCCTATTACTGTCAATTTCCTCTCCCCGCACTCCGTGTGTGGTCGTCTATCTAGACGATAATTTTCTGTACTCAGAACGACAGCAGGCACGAGAGAGGTTCGTGAATTGAGTGTGGTTGAGCATTGGTATTTTAGGCAAGATTGAGCGTGAGTCGAAAGACAGTCGAGAGTGGCTGAACGTGAGTTGGGTGAGAGTTGCACGTAGTTCAGCACAAGTCGGTAAGGAGAATGGACCTAAATTGTGCGGCAAATGTCGATGAATTTAATCACGAGCGCTGTTTAATGATAGTCGTAGAGAATCGGATAACAGTGGCTTAGTTTCCTAAATATTGCTCTGTGTGCTGGTTCTGATCTAATGCCTCCGGGCCATTAGAACCATAAGGGTCCTATGTAGAACGGAAGCTGCATAAATAAGCATAGGGAACAAAGACCTGCACACTGGGCACCAAATATGAGTTGACAAGCTATTTGAGTATGGCGGACAACTGAAAGACACTTACCCGCAGTCTACGACGTTTAGAAGACTCAGTGTAACGTTGGCATTTGCACCCTGGCTCACAATCAGGGTTATGATGCGAGCTGTTGAAACAGTATTTTCTATAACAGTCATTTTTTGTTGTTTTATAGGGCCGAGAATGGCCGCATAGGGCGTGATCGCATACTGTGTGAGTTAGAGAGCACATCTATGATGTGTTGAAATTAGTTGAGCTATACCATCTGCCTAAGTGTGAAAGAATACATACCGCGAGATATTCGACGCGCCAGTCGTATTATCAGTATACATGCGTGTATACAGAAGGAAGAGGAACACGGATGGTGGACTTCTCGATTGTATAGGTACACAGAGGGGCGACAACCGATGTGAAGAAGGAAGAAAAAGCGAACGGTGATTTGACGCCGCGCCCAACGTTAAATACCTGCATGGACGATGTATGGCATTGATGGAGCTACTCATAATTCAAGCTTAGTTTCAAGATCAAACGCTATAAACACCGCGCTTTTTACAGCATGCTTACTCGCAACGTCTGATGCAGTGTAATACACTCGCACAATAAGGTGTATACCCTAATTCTGGCGACCGCTATATTCAATGAAAAAAGGATAAACAGGGAAGACCACATATTTGGGTGAATCTTCTTTGCCATTTCCGATAATTCGGTTAATCGAGTTCGGTCATTACAACCACTAAGTGACCCAATATAGTTCAGTATTTGTGTTTGCCCCGATCCGGTTATATATATATATCCTGAAAAAGAAGGTCAATCTTACGACCAGAATTTCAGGGTGAAGAAAGTTACGCCGGGGCCATGACGTCCAGTCCCATACTCGTATTGAACATCAACGAGTGGACAAAAGGTAGCTGTACCCCTAGAACTGAGTAGCATCGTAGCATTATGAAGGTAGTAAGAAATTGAAGAATAACCTTCCCAGTCTTTTGTGTCCCAAACAGCGCGAGTGATGGTATAGCAACAGGGAGCTCCATCACTCTGTCGGAGCTCACGATTTCGAGCGTACGCTGCGTAGGTGAAATAGACCGTCAGAAAATACATTTAATCCTGAGCTTCTGATGAGGCAAAGCCAGCTAAATATTGTAACCTGTGTTTGACCCGAAATCGTGCATTTGGGCATTAACTGATGGGTCTGACAAATATGCTTTGAATCACAAGCCCAAGATTTCAAGATCTAGTACAGAGACGGAACGGCCCGGATTTTGGATAGAGGTACCTCATGGCATCCCGAGATTCCATGGTAGGGTGTAATGATGATGATCCGTCTAGGCAGAAGCTGAGCCGGTTTGTTGTAGAAACGAGTAGGGAGACCATTCACAGCAGAAAATATAGTCCTCAAAATATTTTTTAAAAAAGTGCTGTCCATTAAGGAGAGCGTCGAGACAGTGTCATTGGAGGATATGTCTATGTTAACCGTTAGAGGGATGCAGAGGAAAGATCATTCCTCGAGGGTGCGTGTGCGTGGGACATGATAGTACTGGCCATGTTCTTCTTGCCTTCATAGCGTTCATGCAAACTGCTACAGAACGTCAGCCTTCTTTGCCGCTGCCTGATGTTGGTAGCTTGATACATGTGAGACCTATCAAGATGTCACATTGGTGAGCCAATTTATATTCGGAACGGCTTCGACTACAGGTTGACAACACCAGAGCAGGTTCTGTCCGCTCGCGCGAATTTCCAGTGACCTCTCGATGCCAAGAATACACATCCACTGGGGTCACTAGTTCGACTTCTGCGTCGTTGAGACAGACAACCAGAAGAATACAAGATTTTACCGTCCAAAGTCGAGGCAATTCAAGAGTTACTTATTCCCTCTTCGTAACAAGCTGCACAAAAGATGGACTTTCTACTTGTCGTGGCCACGCGAAAAATAGTGGCCATATCACGTTACGTCGTTAATGGCTCTCCAGGATACAGTAGATGTTGGAAGGCAATGAGTAGAGGTGGAGCGAACGGGTTTGTAACAACGACGCCGTCCATACTGTGAGTCCGAGATTTTTTCTCTGAGGTGCTCGACTGACCTTACAGTGTGATGACCACCTCCTGCATTCGAAGCATTTTTGCGAGGAAAATCACGCCATAGGACAGGGATTGTACCCCATGTTGCCTTTACTGGTCTCGGGTATACTCGACCAAGAACTCTTGGGGCTGGCACAAGATACACCGGCATAAGACAGCCGGCAGATACTACAGCGGCCATTAATCCAGCCCAGTAAAGGATGACAAAAGGCGTGCTGGTTCTAGTGCGATGGAGTGTACTTGGGTCAACTTTGACGTTTCGCAAGTTTCGAGTGGTCAACCTATCACGTTGTCAGGAAATATAGGCGAGTTTCTAGATTTATGTGGGTTGACTTTGTTTAGTTTGTGTGGCTTACACTTCACCTTTACTAGAGAATACATCATCTTTAAGATGATAACGCTCTTCGATCAGGGGATCAAACGGTATATCCAACTCCGAGCGTCGCGCTTTCTATGCATACGATGATTGTCAAGCCAAAACGAGTGAGGGTTTGTTGAGCATGCACTTACTCGCTTCTTACATCGATCGTGTATGTCACCAGTTGTGGTATCTTTCAACGTTACTTACAGTAGAACGGAAAATGACACTGACTGAGTCCTTTTTAGGCACACCTTACCTGCGGTCTCCATATAAAATCTCGAAATACGCACCGCGTAATCGGCAAACCTTTGTAGGACTGGTGGATGTTATAATCCAAGTCTGTCAAATAACCCGCTGATCGTCACAGCTTGCTGTAGGTTGTCCTGGACCACACGACGGAGGCGATGAGTTGACAGTATCTGACCAGACGTTGTACGCCGCTTTACCAGATTCGCGTATAAGTATAATCGTTGGCATCACTGACTGCGATCCAGATGCTTTGAAGCTCATCACCAGTAGAACGACCGTCTCGGTCGTTAAGCTAAACGGCTTGCCCATCAGATGTCCACTCGTATACAGCGCAGATTACCGGGGGTTATTTCATGTTTAGATGATTGATATCCAAGGTGCTTTCGACTTGCATTTCGGCTCTACGTTGCTAACCAAACACGATAGTGAATAACCGTAAGTCTTCAAGCCATTCTCCAAAGAGCTAAACAGCCGGGTGACTGACGCGAATAGGCAGCAGCGCTTGAGGTTATCCTATGCGCAACAGAAGTAGCTACGTGATTCGAGGGGCACTAAGGCACGAGAAGAGATGAGTAAAAGAGTCCTCGCAACGCTCCAGGCCTCTGACGTCCTAGTCTTGCTCCCAGTGACCTGGAATCGTACAAAGGCGTCCTCATGAGTCTTATGACGAAGATCAAGCTGCAACATTTACTTACCCGAAGACCCTATGTCGTACTGGCTGAGAGAACACGGTAAGTACTCCCAACTGTCGTCTACTCTTAACGGTACACTGACAACAAGGAACAGGTTTCACCAATAGAGACGTTGGAGAGTCGCGAAACAACTTACACTCGGTTTCTCCGACTGAATAAACGACGACAAACATCGGGTATCGGGGTATATGCTCCTTCGGTTTGATTGCCCTATACGCTGGAGTGTCGAGCCTTAGAGTACATCCGTCGTGATCCGTGAAGTTCCAAACCAGGCTGCTAAGTACAGATTGAACAGGGTGGACAAGGGTGCAGATACTTGTGCACCGCACTTTGGGACGCTGACTGAGCTCCTAACCACCACCGGGTGCCATGCGGGACCAACAAAAAGCTGTACGAAGGTAAATGCGGGGAGAAATGCAGTAAATGTACTCTTTGTCTTCACTCGGACGTTACCCGAGCCCTTCGCTCGTATGCACGTGACTTTGTATTACCCCTGACAATAAAAAAAAAGCTCAATATCTCGCCTTCGACCAGGGTCCTCAGATACGGTTCAGGCTCTCGTGGAAAAGGGTTTTGCTCTTGTGACTGAGCGCAGTAGGAAAACTTGTTTCAGAAGATCAGCAAGCCTTGAAGCTTGGAGAGTAATTAGCGCTTTTGTTGTCGGAATCTAGCCTTTTGTAAATTCGTTAAGCGTGTTCATCGTTATGGAGAGTATAAGACTCGCAGCGACATATCAAGCTAGCAAATTAATGTGGATGGACAATGCAAGTGGAAATGGCCGCGAATTGAATTACTATCAGAACTGCTAGAATTAAGGACATTCATGATTGCACCAGATTGGCTCCATGTATATCATTTCGAGGTATTGCTCTGCATCTGTTGCGGGATATTATGTTCTTAAATATGGTTGATGTCATATTAGGCTGGAGAGGAAGGACCTTGAGTTGTATGGATTTCCACACTATTTCTACTTCTACTCCTACTGCAATACTACTTTTAGTACTATAACAGTGTATGATGCGTGTAGCAATTGGGCAAAATTAATCACAATTCTTCACCTCCAATGTCCTGCCTTTGCGATTAACCACAGTTATCTTTCAAATTAATAATGATTCCTAGTCGACATAGACGTCGTTCTTCATACTTGACTAAGCTCCACAACTAACTCAGGAGTGACTCCGTTAAATGAGGGTAATAAAAACATACTTATTATTTTCACATTTGCGCACTTCCTGTTTCGCGCTTTCTCGGCCTCTCGAAGCTCGATCTAAGGGAGTAATCCTCTTTTCATGAGCTTTCCAGGTAGACTTCAAAGTATTACACTCACGGGGGGGATGCGAAGGTAAGCGTGAGAGCAAGGTTGAATAAGTTCTACAAGCTTTTGCTATGGGGAAAAGTAAGTGAGCAAACGAGCATTAAAGATGAGCTGAACTTAAACGTACTTCATGCATATCATAAATAGTAGGGCGAGGGTGGTTAAAAAATAAAATAAGGGATTGGACCCCGAAGTATTGTCTTCGCTCGTAGACTCCACGTCGTATTTGACTGAGGAAATGAAATCGTGGCCGCTGTTCGTAGATTCGTCAGGAGCTAATCATTGATTCCAGCGCATGAGATCATGGCGTGGATTTGGATCTAGATCTGGTTGATTGTGTTGACGTGTTTGCTAAGTTAGCTTCTGATAAGATCACATCACAGAGCACTCTGTTATACAGGATAGGGGACGTTGAACGAGCGCAGTGACCAGAGCGTCAAGAGGCGGAGAATGATTGTGGATTACATGAGTGGAACACAGTAGTAAAGGGACTAGAGCTTACAGCTGTAAAACGCAGCAATGAGCATGAAATCTCTGCTAACGAGTGATGAAGATGACGAATACTATATGTTGGTCGCCAATAGCATTAGCAACGCATCGCCTTTGTATCTATGGATTGGCCTTGCTGCCGATCTTGTTGGTACATTTAGTAATACGTGTTTTTAAGAGGCCGAACTAAAAACTCCAATGTTCGGCGCTAGCTTTGTTCTTGTCGGCTTGTCAACTGAATCAAGTTGTTGCTGAACTGAGTTAGATTGGATAATACTCTGGTAAATCAACAAATACAAAGACCAAGCTGATCGCATAGGGATCTCGCTTCGGAAGTCCTATTTAATATCGTCTTCTTCTTTAACGGTATTCTTATGCGCGTCAGACTGTACCCATTTCCCAAGTAGAGATATGTGAGGCTAGAGTCGATATATAAAACGGTCGGGTTCGATTGTACATGCAAATAAAATCGAAATTATAGGAAAGTGAGTATATGAAGGATCAAAACACATAATACGTGGGTAGATATCCAGAGACGTGATAAGAAAAGATACGCTCGAAAGGCTCCGCATAGAACAATCAACTCGATCAATAACCATTATATGCATACTGATGTTGCTGTTGAGTTGCCGCTGTTGAACAATAGCTTCCCCATTGCTGAATAGGCGTAGAACTTGGTAAAGTTGAAGTCTGGGAGATACATGTCCACCTATCCTGGTCGGGGTAATGTTGATAAGGTGTAAAATGGATGGTGTTGCATTGCTCATTCGTAAAAAATATCTGGTTTAACGGCTCGTCGGCGGAGGTTGACGAAAAACCAGTTGTCGGAGGAAAGGCAATGGATTGTGAGATTTCGATAGTGGGAGGGTATTCGGATGTGGCCTGAAGTAGTCACTAAGGATCAAAATCTGACATTATTATCGATACACGAACTACTTACATGAGAGTCCGGGGACTCCTCAGATGCCCCGTCAGACAGTTCTGGAGTGCCACTAATTGACCTTCGCGACGAGGCCTTCGAGCTAGATTCACTGCCCTGACGGTGATCGCGGCAGGGAGAGGATGAACGATCGCCAGTAATGAGATAGAGAACTATTCCACGGAGGTGAGCAAACTGCAATCATGAAGGCTCGAATCAGTGCTTACTGTCGAGCTCGTAACAAGTGTCCTTGAGCTGCTGGAGCCGACTTCCAACTTGTTTGTGGGTTCGTCGTTTGCCAGTGACAGATTCCACATAGTCCGAAAGGAAATGGTTACGGCCAATAAAGCGGCCCGGGTGTCTCATTCGTACTCGATATTTCTCGGAATATAATTGTAAACCTAATAAATATATAGTCAGATATAAGTTTACTATTGTGAATGAGTAGGCATACCCGCAATGAGCGCCGCTTCCCTGCAAATTGTGATAAAGATATTCACTCACTAGAACTATATCTGGAACATAAATGGAACGTACAGGTTGGGAGGCCATACAGCCTCCCCTCCACCTTTGAGGGTTTTATGACATCGACGGCCAGTGGCCTTATGCTGACGCTCGACGATGATTGATTGCTCGGCATCGTAGGTCGAAGATAGTTCATCTACTGTCATGGTCTGAGTGGTGATAGTATGTGCCGTCGATCCTTCGGCCTCGAAGTTCCCTTGTACTTGGAAACAGTTGGTATACATACTTGAAGGGAAGGGGGAAAGGGGGGGGGTTGGATATGAGCAGAGCGAGGATGAGTTATATATATGGAGAGTCAGCTTACCTTTCATATACCCGTTAGACTAGGGCGTCTCGACATGTCCACATTTATTTGGTAAAAAGGTTTGGGTAACAGTTAGCCAAATATGGCAAGGTGAAGTCGGAGTGTGGTATTTTTAGATGTATTCAGTATAAATTACGAGATTAACAATGATCGACATATGACTTTTTCCTGTAGGAAGAGCAAAAGATGAAGTTGATCGGCATGATTAAAGGTGTAGGGAGTCATGACATTGAATGGATTTGCCATAGGAGGTTGATGATGACGCGAGAGGGGGGGGGGGAAAGAGAAGTATGATAAATACGGTCACCTTCCTCTCTTCTTCTTTCGGGTTTCTCCACCTCGCAGCTAGTTCGTCTAATGTTTTGTAGTCCTTTTTAGATCGATTAATATATTGAGTAGGCGCGTGGTCTGTCTACCATTACAAGAAAAGATGTCCATTACGGTTGGTTCGAAGTCAACCCTAATGTATCTCTCTCCATTCATATTAGCTCAGTAACCCGAGGATATGATCGCCGTTTCAGTTTGAAATCAATATCCACGCGCATGACTTTATTCCCTGGCGGTTTAATTGCCATAACATCTGCACCGGATTGTCAGACATCAAAATTGAGGAACTACCAATGTCACTTGCATTCGATACTTCCCCCTTAACGCAATTGTGAGAGGCGCCTGATAAAGCGACTTCCGCATCGAAGCTGAAACCACTCACAAGTATGTCACATCCAACCACAAATCATAGTTAAATGGGTTGTTTGAGGATATTGATTGAGGACATCTGATTTTAATCGGCGGTGTAAAATAAATATCTGTTATGGAAGCGAGTGTTACAGGGAAGGTTTGTATCGACCCTCCGGTTACAGCTCGGAAACACTTGATCACTGACCACATAAACATTTCACAGCGGCATTCCGACAGAATGCGATCCATACGGCCCTGACGGTGGGTGAGTGGCATGGGAGAGCTAGCCATATTAAGTAGCATTTTCATAGCATTGCAAGTTCGCCGCTCCTGTATCTAGAATGTTCCATATACAAGCCAAAGATCCTATAGCTGTGGTTGATCCAGATCCCGATTTATGCATGAGTGAGTTATAAACGATGCAGTAAATATATAATAGTAAACAACAGGATATTGAGGTAATTATCATATTCGACAACTCAAATAAATCGTAGAGGAATTTCAGAAATGAGTGAATATTCTTTCTGGATAGTAAAATGGCACCTATACAAGTAGACAATGTTACACGCCAAAGGACAATGGGTTACAGCGAGCGAGTGAGTGGTTTGAATCTCAGTCGATAAAGTAGTGAATATCGGACGCCAAAAATGTGTCCATCGTGCGTCAACGTTCTGATCATGACGATGTTACTGAGGCTCCACGATAGATGAAAGTCGACCTGCTTTTGTGCCATGAAAGAATGGCTCGAGTTGGGGATGGGACAGAAAATGCGACACGATTGACCATGAACACGAGCGCCTATATGATGTATGCTGCTTCGTACTCGTATACATCGTCGGAAAGGTTGAAACTCTTTGAGGCTCGAAGTCATAAAGATGTATAATATGTGTTTAGTTGAACGATGGGGTATCCAAGTTGTTGACGATGTATAAGCGCCTAATGGTCTGACTTGTTAAGACTGTTATGGGTGACTGGTTGGCAACTGTAGAATCAAGATTACCACTGTAAAGGAGTCGAGTCTGTTCGGAAAGGACGGAAGGAGTGCCAATTGTATTACGCACGACTTAATGAACGACGCACGCAAATGTTATCGCCTCCATCGCACCTTTTTTCGCTCCTAATACTCAAGCAATCCACTAAGATGAGAAGGGCTCTGACGATGGCCGACTATTTCAAGAATGGCCTCTATAAAAAAAGGCCGTTAGCATCTAGGAGAGGCAAGCTGCTTATATACGTACACCGCGCCTCGGAGCTTGCGAAGATTCGAACATAGAAGCGGGCAGTATGATAAGTACACGGTGACAAAGAGAGAKAGAGAGAGAGAGCTCAGATTTTCGACCTCTTCTGGCACGTCAAGGGGCTGTGTCGCGAAGCCGATAATATTGCACGAGGCGCACAGTGAAAGAGGCATGAGTGGAATGTTCGTCACGATCAAAACGCAGCAAAGATAAAATTTACAACTTTCACATCCTCACGCGGTCAGGTAGTGTGACCATCATGAAGGTTTATTGAAATATTGGGTCGTCACCTGGGGTCGAATTTAAAGTTTACTACGAGCACACGGTTTGGTGAACCAATAAGACATACACTCGATTTTGGAGGACATTTGTCGCCTATGGAATAGCATCATGATTTGGACATTCAAAATTCCATTATCCATACAGGCGTCAATTTATTTATTACAGACTGACTTTACTAGATTGCAAAGTTCAGTAGTATATCTCAGTTTATTCTATTTTATCCCTGAAACCATGGCAGGTTTTATGTACTGACTGGTATTTCATCAACTTGGAATAAACGGACAAGGTGGTTGAGGGGTGACACCGGATCCGAAGTAAAACGATCAAACTCCCAGTGACGTTAACCTATTGAAAGAAGTCTTCCTTAAACAGACAATTATAACCCTGATCGATCCGCTTTTATTCAGCCCTGCAGGCTGATCAGTCTGACCTAGAAAGCAGCTTGAAGTCGACGTTCGGAGTCTTCTGCGGGTTAAATTTATATGGAATTCAGTACGAGACTGGTCCATAGAGAACTGTGTTGCAAATGGCATTGAGGGACAGGAGACGATGACCGTGTCGAGAACCCAATCAAACAGCATGTAAGACCATACAGAAGGAGCGATAGGTTTGTGATACAGCTGACGGAAGACAAAGGATCAACGAGTGTAGTCTCTGCAGTGCATTATTGGTTTTCACTTCCATAATATATATTCAAATATTTGGAAATTCCCTGGATAAGTTGTAGGGGCTGAACGCCACATACAATCTGTCGGCAGTACGAAATAAAGGATATAGAAGATCGAACTTACCGAAAACGGGAGGCTTCACCCAATTCATCGGTGCAATCATCTCGTGCCGCGTGTCAAAGACCCTCATGATGAGTTTTAATAAAAAATGGACTTTTGCATCCTTTATGGGAACCAATACTTCTAATGGGTGACCGTCTGTACTGATGTCCGAGTACCTCGGCATCGCATTGGAAACAATGAGTAACTTATACATCAAAAATAGTAAACTACATTGATGAGGCACGCTGGAGGAATCCAACATGATTTCATAATACACCTTCCGTTGGTTTTCCTCTATATCTCTACCCGAGTTGACTTCATATCGGTCGACAATACGTCATGGATATGCAGGTCCTGGTATACGAAAAGATTGGGAATTTTGCGTATGTATCGACTGCCGATGTTCAATTAACAGGAAGTCACAGCGTATGATGGTCAATAAACTATGAATATGCAGCGACATTAGAAACATAAAAAAATATGAATAACACGGGAAGACTATGAGTGTGTCGACCTCACAACTGAGATGAAATTCACGGCGTTGTTGAGATCTTCGACTGACGCCGATCAAATAGATAGGACCAAAGGAGTAGCCATGTATTTATTTTTAGACCGGCAAAAGAGACAGTTACCGATTGAGTGCTAGACTGTGACGAGAAAATCCTTCTTCGTTTCCATCCTGTATTTATTTGAGAAGGCTTAAGTCAGCCATTTAGACGGAAATATAGTTCACTGGCCGTAAGGATGGGGTAATTCCCTCCATACCGAACAAATTTAGATTCACACTAGATGCCGGCCAAGATAAGAAGCTCAGAGGGTGGAAAGACAGCCTGCACATGTTCGGATGCATTCTTCACGATTTATAAAATGCAATCTCAGGCTGTCCCTTATATCTAGTCAACTTGGCTACACCTTTAGGATGTGGATGTAAGCCAATGCTGTATACGTTGGTTTGTCAAGAGGTAGAAGGACGCAATCCATTCGATTTCTCTGTGATGCTTGTGTTTCACGAGTTTCTCATGTAGGTGTTCGAGGGAGTAAGGCACGCACGAGGCTTGCTACCCTGGCTGAAGAGTCGGCGGATACGAAGAATTGTTAATAGAGTTGTGCAAGCGGTAATTAACATAAAGAACCCGACCTGCCAAGAGCAAATGAGGTGGTTCCAAAACGTATCCGATGCCATGGATCGATCTACGGCGTAACTCGGAGCCAATCTACTGTTTCTTCTTTGTAATAGCATGTCACATTGCTACTTTGCATGAACAAACATCAGCAACGCTCATTATTTGAGGTACATTTAGCACATTAAATATTTAAGACGAAGAGGAGCAGTTACAGTAGCAAATATTTGGCATTAAAGGTAATTTGTAATAATATATAGGCTTTCTACTATTTGCGAGTTACTTCACGTCGTTCACGATAGAATTCATAATTAAGTCTGTATAGTGGAGTAGAAGGACAAATGAGCGTTGGAATATAAACTAATCCGATTCAAAATCAAATTTTAACTACTGTGACTTCTGTGGTTATAATGACTCTCAAAGATGTATCCACGCTCTCGTCAAGAGGCTCAGTTTCATAACTGACCAACGAAGGCGGAGGCAATGGATGGGGACAGTACTGAATAACATGACGAGTGCTACGGCCTATATCGTTCCAGCAATGCGACACGCCTCGACAAAAACGTCGGAAGGTCAATAGATAGTGAAGTGCAGGATCTTCTACGGCTGAGACATCCTCTGGCCTGTATATTATGACCTCCTTCTGCGGAGGAGTTGAGTGTTCATCGAAAGAACCCAGAGTGGGAGAAGGCGGAGGAGTATCGATGAGGACCAATGAATCATCAGAACTGCAAGCAGTAATGTCGGAACACCAGTCAATAGAGTGGACATCGACGTCAATGAAGCTACGTGTCCGTTGGCAGAGAAGATGGATACTTGGTGAGAAGCGCTGGAGTGCGAGGAGCGGAGGGTACATCAATGGGGAGGTGGCAATGATTGTACCCTGCAGTGGTGACATCGGAGGCCCAGTCGGAGAAGTCATCCTTGAGGTCGGTAAGACTCGGGCCTTCTTCATAAGTCGATTTGGAATGGTGGAATATATTTAAGAATTTTTTGATGAATTTCCCGGAAAGCGAGATCGGAAGACAAAACATGTGGTTCAATCCGCCGTGGCCAGACATCTTGTTGAACAACGCGGGCTGGTATTGTTGAATAATTAATCAGTCATATAACGCTTGCTAGACAAGACAGGACAACTACGCACCTGTATTACGCCGAAAGGTGAGTGTGTAGAGGAATATGAAAGGAGCGTGGAACAACAGTTCACAGAGGATATACTGCCGAAGAAAAGTTCAAGCTCTCCTTAAATAATCCACAGAGAGCGCGTGCGTGGTTGTAAGGATTGTGGAGAGCTAGAACACGATTGGATAGGTCCCAAATATATATAGAACGATGGCGGTCGAGGTAATGAATGTGACGATAAATCCAGGGAGAAAAAATGCCGAATCAGGTATAAACCTGGTGGCAACATTCAAACTCAACCAGCATTACGATTACTATTCAAGGAAATACGGTAGCTGCCTCACACGTATCTTCGTGTCTATCCTGAATATGTGTATTTTCTTGTACTGATTATATACAAGCACATAAAGACGGCGTCGCTCGATTGGATTTATAGTATACCATTACTGGAACCGTACATTATATCGCTGGCTCGCATACAACTGAATACTCGTGATCATTGTATACTCAGAGCAGGACTTATCATATCGATAGCTGTCATGACTGGTGTAAGCCGATAAAAACAAAGCTGAGCTGAGGTCGGAAATCGTTAAGGACAATTGTCCCGGGCCTTTAACAGCCTATATATCATCATATGATTGTTAACAGGATCCCGGTAATGAATTATAGGTCTAGAAATAGGAATCGAAATCAATATGAACGCTCGTGGTAATAGTGATCGGGAGCAGACGAAGACACTTTGAGTTCGAGAAACAAGAGTCAATACATACGTATCCAGCACGAATGTCCAGAAGATATACTCATAGCTGCTTACAGGCACAGTGTCCTCAGTGACAGACGCAAGTGGGGGTAACTAAAAAGGAAGGCAGTGCCAATAATATTAAGCGCCATAACTGCATTGTGCCAAAATCGCGACGTACATCGGTGACATAGACTGACGGACAGCTAGTGATGGGTACCACGTCCGTTTATGGCAGATACACTCTACGAACCGGATATATCTTCAGAGGGAGGTGGAAAATGCGAAATTTGGATCAAAGGTCCTGGGGGTGAGGTATCGAGGGATAAATCCAAAAGGAAGGACGCAATGTAACCGGCTACCGCGACATCGGAGTTCCTGGCGGGACAGACGAAATTCACTTCTTTAAAACATAGGCTAGTGTTGAAGGTTGATTTGAGCGGGAAAAATTCAATGAATACCTTTTCTCTTGTTTTCTAATAGACAACCGTGCATCAGGAGAACGAGAGAGTGCTTGCCATACCCCCACTGATTTTGACAAGCCACCTGTTGAGTAGGACTGTCCAGTAATATATAGGGAAAGAGAGCGTTCATGTCAGCAACGTTGAAAAACAGAGTGACGGGGCTTACCTGTTCTTAACTAGAGATCGGTTATGCGAAGAAAATAAACAGGAAAGACGCCTAGGGTTTCATGTGCAGATATACTGCGTGACCGGGATCAGCAAATATTAGTCACTATATTAGATGAAGACATACGCATGGCGACATAAATCCCAGGTTGAACCACTCTTAGGCAATGAAACGATGTAGGCAGAGAAAAGGGACCTACCCGAGGTCCCGAGGAGTAAAGGGTGCCAAATAAGGTACTAGGTTTGGTAACAACGTCAAGTCTCAACAAACATTGAAGCTACTATACGTAGAACTCTGATTACCACTTCGTAAACAATCCTAAAGTCAGACTGGGTATATATATACTTCTATACCTATAAAAATACCTGACTACGTGAAAGAGAAGTTTAAATTTTGAATTGGCGATAACATAGTACTCATTTACGCCGTCACAACCTATGACTGCTGCAAGATCTCTACTATTACTTGTATTAGAGTTTTAGTATTGTCCGTCAAAGGTATTGAGAATGGACCGTGTCCTCCACAAAAACGAAAAACTAAATCAGGTAGGGCGTTTCATATAGTAATTCATATCACAGCAACCCTAATTTGACGTGTCGGCAACCGGCGGAATTATTATATAACACTACTTAGTAATACCAGTCCACATCAAACGAGGGATCAGACAGGAGTACCGGTTCTGAACATAATGCGATTTGAAAAAGCAATAGCCTTTAGTTGGGAGCGGAACGCAGAGACGAGAGTTCCAGGAGGTTGTATATACACGATCTGGCTTTGACTTAGTGTACTCGATGTCGCAATAATGTCGAATCAAATAAAATCCCTCTTATAAGAGTTAATTTGCCCAGGGTACGATCGATGATTGAACCAACCTGTAATTTATTGGTGTAGTTCCTACGGAATTGCTTCCATCGATCACTTTTGTAGATATCGGACGCTCGCACCCTTATCTCTAGCCGCATAATTTACTCTTCTTTTAAGAATCGGTTCGCTGTTTCTCCAGTCAACACAGTAATAACTCATATCTCTGAAAACCCGTATTCTGTACTGACCCATAGACTTTCGGATTTCTCACAGTAGTCCGCAAGGGATTCGATCCCATCTGTAATATACCGTAATGCATACCCCCTAGGGGAGAAAGTCCCATAGCGTCATATTCTATATATAGCATATCTGACTGTTCTGACGCTCAAAATTTAGGTACTTGATATTCGCTGATGCTCGGGCAACAGAGATTCAAATTATCTGCCTAATAATGACAGGGATCGAGAGCTCACATGAAGGACATGGTTCATGATTAAGGTTGGCACTTAGCATAGCTTTACTCTGCAGTTCCACTGAAACACATATTTGATCGTAGTTATGAGGGTGATCCAGATGTCCAAGTCTATAATTGAATACCGTGCTATATCCTGGCCTGCATCTCGTCTTGTATTAAGAAGGCAACGTGTTTTTAGCATGAAGGGTCTACGCACGATTGATGCAGGGTCTCATGCTCCCTGAGATAAAAAACAAGATAATATTGTCTACCTATTTTGTTCCTGATATTGGCATCTACTCAGCATTCAAGGCTGATTTCTGACCCATGATAATACATAAGTATTTGTTGCCTGGCTGTAGTAAAAATATAGGTGTTAAGCACCAAAGTCATTGGGAAGAGAGAAGCTTCCCAGCTCAAAACGTTAGATCTCGTTTTCCGTTAAACCGCGCCGCCCTTCACACTCAGATTCACGCTCATCACGCTCTTACGCTCACCCCGCTCAAGATCAAGCTTACCATAAATAGTATAACGCTTGAATTCACGCTCATGACATTCGGTATCACGCTCGGGACCAGCTCGGACGACGGAAATTTCACTTCAAAACTGAAGAACCTTTGAGATACTATTTGCAAGTACCAGAAGCCCTGAGTGCCACGTCCTTCTACTTCAAGTATTTCCTGATATAGAATCTAGCCGTCTCCGAGTCATTCACTGTTACGAGGTAGTGATTATTCGAAAGTTTCTCGCCCTCCTTAGATTGGGAGTTTTCATTAAGAATATTTAAACAGCTGGGTTCTCCCTGTTCAGTGACTAGGATAGTAAAACGTGAGACGAACCCACCTGAAAGAACGCTCAAGTGTGAAGTTATTGGTACTTGGAGCCCACCACAATTCCTGCACGCTCAGCTCTCGTTCAACTCCCACTCAGCCATGCTCATCTTAGCAGCGCTCAATCCATGCACAACTCGCGCTCGATCCATTGCTTGACTTTCCCCATTTCACGCTTGTACGTTTCATCATGCTAAGCCTCGCTCAGCCCCACTCAGTCACGCCCGGCTTCAGGCCGAATTCTACGTGCCCGTATTATGATGGTCACAGTGGGCGATAGATAAAATAAACTTGGCGTATTTTGTCTTTGTCTATGTGAAAATCAATGAAGTCAGTTCTCGGCTCAAGGTCGCTCAAAGACATAAAGAGATGAGTACAACCATACGGGCAAATGAAAGAATTGAGCCAAACATCGCTGCATTTCAGACAGGAGTTTCTGTCCACATAGCCAATATTGGGCATGTGTAAATCGAATTTTTAGAGAAGCTTACTACAGCTCTATAAAACTGTTCAACATGAATGATTATAATGGTATTATTTTGAAAACTGATCCATTTCAACTGCGAAGCGTTTTAGGGCTGGCGTTTATCCCGGTCTGGGCACCCATATAAATCAAATATTATGTCATCCACACGTAAACCTACCCTAATACCGTTTGTGCTTTATCTATCATTAACAGACAAGCGCAAAGTTCTCCTCCTGAGCGTATTCACGAACGACCTTTTGTTTATAAAGACCCATTTTTACATTGAAGAATCACATTGAGCAATTGGCATATTAGACCTCTAGTTGAACTACAACGTTGTGAACAAGCCTACGCTGAATGATGTCTAAGGTATGTGAATTCACGAACTCCTAAGAGACCGAAATCACTGAAATACCAATTGCTTGATATAACAGCGAAATAGCTTACTGATACAAAGAGACTACACTTCAGCCATGAAATCACTGAGCCTACCTCGAAAGGTACCATTGCCAGCTATGCCTCATTCAGCTCAATGTTAGACTAAACGAGAGAACAGGGTCGGTCACTTACATCGAAGCATTTATATATACGAGACCCCAAGAACTTTTTGGATCTAGAAGCAGAAGATGTTGACCAGGAAGAAGATGAAGACATTGAAGCCGAACAAGAAGAAGGAGGTTCTGTCGCGACGTAAGACTCGCGAATATAACATTGCTCACAAGAAGTTCTATTAGATGCGGATCTCGGAGGTGAAGGCGATGTTGACAATATCTCGCTGCTTGCCAGACTCCATTTCGAAGAACAAATGGCACAGGAACACGCAATTGTTTCTGATATTATGTCAAAATATGTTACAAACAAGACCGCACTGTCGGCACTAGTACATGATCCTCTTACAAACGAAGTCATGACGTTCAAGCGTCTAACCGAGGACCTCGATTCAAGTCTAAGAAAACGATTGTATGCTCATATCCAGATCAGTACCCCTCCGACTGATGACGACTGGCCAACATGGGAGGTTCCCGTTCCCGTAACCCATTCCCTCTCTACAAATATAATACTGTGGTCTAACTATAAATCTAGTCTGGAAGAGAAGAATCCACGGTCTGCGATCTATTACTTATAGCTGACTATGGAGGAGTTCATCGTCGTTCCACGCCTCCACGAAGTGCATATGCTGCTCCCGGAATCACTGGTCGTATCTACATCGAAGCTCAGACTAGGAACGATGTAATAACGCTTTTCAAGCCGATTCGGGGTATTCGATGGTGGGAAACCAAAGTAGTTACCCGCGCAGACGCTATGAAGCTTTTGAATCGACGACCTATCATTTACACGCCACGAGTCAACACGTGGGTCCGTCTCAAAATTTGGCCATTCAAAACCGACCTTGCCTTTATCCAGGAGGTACTTCAACAGGACAAACTTCGCGTTTCCGTGCTTCCCCGGCCTTGGTATCACAAACCTCCAGAATTCAGGCTACCTAGAAGGCGCCCGCTTGCCAAACCGTTTGATAAAAATAAAGCGATTCAAATATCCGGACCTTCAAGTGTGGCGATCCTTGGAGTTGGTCTAGCGACAAAGTACCATTATTTTGATATTCGCTACAACTATTATCCTCCTCGTGACTCGTATACTTCATACGATTCTTCCGGTTTTCAAGATCTCGTTGTGAACAGCTCTGAATATTTTGCTATCGACGTCTATCCCTCGATTTCAGAGATAACACCTTTCATGGCATGCGCTTCTATTTCACACTCAGTAAAATTACTGCATGTTCGACTAGCAGACAATCGGAGGCTCAAAAACGGCGATCGTGTGTTGATAACTTCTGCGCCTTGTAACTTCAACTCCATTTACGAGCGGCACGTCGGCCGCACAGGGATTTTTGATGGCGCTACGAATACCTTTGGTTATGTGCACTTTTTTGATGTTAACTCTGGACTCTCAGAGACCGTCCAGATCCCTCTTAACTCGATTCGACGCCACTACAAAATCGGAGACTTTGTCAGAGCATACGCTGGGAGCCATCAAGAAAGAGATGGTTGGGTGACGAATATCAACGAGTCCGAGGATCGGATCACAATATATAACGCTCAGAGTCCAGTGTGTATTATGCTACATACCTGTATCGGCTAATTTCTAGTTACTAACACTTTATAGGACAACCATCTTGAAGTCCTTGTCTCATTGACTGAGTTTGCTGAAACAGAATGCCGAATCGGTCAAAACCCACACAGGGACGTCATTGACATGAGCTATTTCGAGCTCTCGGTTTACGAGAATCTTCCCGTTACAGTAGTTAAAGGACCACTCAAGGGTAGATCAGGAATCGTGAAAACGATCTCACCATGTTTGAAAATCAAGGTCGAATTATGAGGCTCTCATTCCTCTTCAGTAAATCAGCTTCAAGATCTGGATCTTGGAGACCTCGCTTTCGAATTGTAAGCACTCGTTACTTTATCCGTCCTGAATGCTCATTCAGATATATATAGAGACGTACATAAATGGTATCGACTATATGTGAGACCAACAGGAAATGACGATCAAAACCTAGTTGTAAAACTAGAGTCCGTTTACGCGATTCCCGCTACATGTTCCATGCTAGCCACGTTTACGGAAGACAAAAAGCCATCTACACCCGAACCTGAATCGATTCCACCGACCCAAGAAGGCCTTTGGTCACCAAACTGTTTGAATCCATCAGTTCCGGGAGTGCTGAACGGAGTAATTCGTATGTATTTCGACATTTCTCCGAAGCAGTATATGACCTCATTATCAGCGGAGACATGTTGGCTGATGAAATTACCTCACATCGACACCTTTCGGACATTGAAACTTTCAATTCAAAGTTTTGGTATGTATGAGAGCGGAAAGTGGGACAAGAGAATCGGCTTTTACAAAGGACTTATTGGAAGCCAAGTCAAATTTTTCTCGCAGGACACTGGTTTTCTCATGGTTCCTTTCTATTATGTCAATCCGGTTCACCCGACAAAGGCACCTCAGAATGCTCATTGCCTCGCTGAAGGTGCGGACCTTGGAAAAAGGTTTAGAATCTATAAATTTGGGGATGAAGAATGTGAAGTCGTACCTTTCCATGGAGGTAGATCTGGGAATACTCGGCGAATCGCTACTTGTAATCTTGCTGTGATTGGTTGATGATATGTATTCAAAATTTGTACACTTATGATTGATTCCATTGTCAAAAGAATCACATACTCGCTGCAACTTTGCTTTCAACCCTTGTTAAGAGACTGAGACGGCTAGTAGAACACTTCAATAGACTTCAGATAACAATATAAAGCGCTATGACAACAGTAACGAGTGATCTGAGATACTTCAAGAACAATAGACTGGTTAGCTTGCGACCACAAGGACGGAAACTAACAAATAGAACAGCAAACCGGGTCTATATGTGTCACTGTAACTATAATGTACAAACTAATATGAGACTTGAAAGAAGAGGATCACATTACTCGAGAATATATACAGTCGATAAGAAAATACGCGGGCGCCCCTAATGCGAATGCTCCAAAAGTTATCAATATTCGAAGGTTATACAGATTTTTTCAGTATCAAGAGATGGTCGCAATGGTCACTGTCGACAATTACATCCCGAAATGATAGACGATCGGTAGAATGTCAAGGAAATCAAGTCTGAAAAAGAAAGGGGAGGAGGCAGGCGACTCTCACTATAAATACACATTGTCAATGATGCATAAACATATCAAATCGGCGACGATAACGGTCGTGGTATGAAATACTTAGCCCTATCATTTGATAACTGAACAGAAAAAAATATATGAACAATACTGGTTTTTTTAATTATTACTGACTCACTCGTTCAATATAGTCCTGCTTGGTTCTTTTAGCTAAAGTTTCAAGCCGTTCGTCTTCTTCTCTCAGCAGGTCGGATGGATGATTTGTGAATAAGGCTTCATCAAAATGCCTGAGGATGCGAATGGTATCTCTACCTCTACTGCGTGAGAGCGCGACATAAGCGTTGAAGGGAGTGAGCTTTCCACCTCGCCCTGGAGGCGGTGCGAGATCCACGATTACTGCTGGAAGCGTTTGACCCTGAGATTTATAGTCTGTAAAAGCATAGGCCTGAGTCAGGGCCAATTGTATTCTTCAAACGTTGAATCTGAGCCCATTATCAAGTTCCACAGAAAAACTCTTCCGGCTCGGAGATATCGGTATCAGACCGTCTTCCAAACCAGCAAACCGAATTGTAGGAGGATTATCTGGACGGAATTTAACGAGGCTTGGAGGGTATCGGAGAATCAATCGTCCCTTATCGTCCAGTTTCGGTTCATTGGGTTCTCTAGGATCCAGAATTATATCTTCCACTTTTCCTTTAGTACCATTGGCTAGATCCGCTTCGGTCGAAATGTTGAGAAGAACCATTGCACGCATTCCAACAGAAAGTTCAACCATATCAGCCAATCTCCCTGATTTATCGACAGGAAGTTTTGCTATTGCTACTCGCTCTTCAATTGTGGGTGTTCTGGCCTCTCGTCCGCTAAGGATTTGATCCTCTGATGGAGATACGAATATGGCATTTCCTGTCAACATACTGTGTCTTTGCAAAGCGGCCTGATTCCACATATCTTTGACAACCCTTCGAGACGTGACTAAAATAGCCTCGTTCCAAGGAGAAGTCGTGAAATCAGGGATATCGACGTGGGGATTGGTGAGCTGCAGGCTTTCTAGCAACGCAATATCATCGCTGGTACAAGCACCCTCTCGCAGGTTCCTTAACAGGTTCATCCACCTCTCATCCGTGACTCTGTTTTGCGTCTTCAGCATCACAACGTGCTCGAACCTACGATATAGTTCGTGGCCTATCAAAGCTCGCTTGTTCAGAGTGGTCGGTAAATAGAGAGCTAATTTCGGCCGTGATACTGGAGGAAACTGATGAAAATCTCCAAATAATACAATGTTAAGACCGCCAAATGCTTGGTGTCGTTCTCCATATCCATCCTTGATCTGAGTATTACTAATGATTTCTTCAGCTAGACCCAAGAGCTCCGAAGTCAGCATCAAGCATTCATCAATAAATAGCATATGTTTATCTGAGATATTCCTGGACCTTTTGCTCTTTGCTTTGTCCAATGAATTCTCCATCCAATTATCTGACTTCGGCATGTTGATAGGCGCTCCCAACCAGGAGTGTAATGTTTCACCGCCGATCAAAGTGGCGGCTACTCCTGAAGTAGCCGTCTTTGCAAGCATTGCCTCTGCTCCGTGTTCCTGGTAGGTTCGTGTGACAGCATTAATCAACGTAGTTTTCCCGGTGCCCCCTTCTCCAAAGCAACACATAAGCAACTGAGGAGGTGAAGTTCCGTTGAGCTTTGCCAACAAATTGTCCTCTATGATATCATGGGCTCGCCGCTGGTCTTCATTTAGTAAGTCAAGTTCAGGTCGATTCGACCTCATTATGACACCGGATGGATTCGTTAGGATAACCGAAGGGCTGATCGTTGAATTTATAACAGGTAGGTCTGGAATTTCACGAAGGGGAAGGAATGTGCCTTGTAGTTCGTTCCGAGTGATACTTTCCAACTCTTTTTGCCACACGCTGTACAGAAGTTCATCGTCGACACTAGCTCGTTGGGTATCTCCATACCGATGCTGGACAGTAGTGAAGTCGTATGTGTCAAAGAATCGCACTCTCCTTGCGATATTCAATGCAGCATGAGCGAATAGCCGTTGATTGCCGTTGATACGGCATTCGCGCGCTTGTTGAACGTCAACTTCCGACAATCGTGATAATGGTTCGTTGATCTCCTCCTGTTCAGATCGAAACTGGGCATCCCTATCCTCGATATCGACTAAGGGCCCTCCCGACATCTGATTGACATCCATGCCATTGCGAGTGCTATCCATACTATCATAGTAGTATTGGATGTTTTCCAACATCCGATGGACTTTGATTGGAGCTAACGAAAGGAAGAAGGCAAATTCGTCCTCAAAAGTCGGACATCCGTTAGGTATGTCTTGCCACTCTCTCCATGGTTTGAAAAGTAACAGCATAGAAGCAGAATATAGCTCCATATCGTCTTCGTTGTTGCTCCGAGGTAACCATTTCCCAATGAACTCTGGCAAGGTTTCGTGTCCTTCGCTTCGAAGTACTCTACATCTTCCAGACCTTTCATCGCCTCTATAATGGACCCGAACGTTGGGCCGTCTACCTCGCCGAGTCGGATTATCTTCATCCGCTATCCAACGACCGTCGTAGGTTTCAACAACATAGTCGAAGAAAGAATAATCTTCTAATTCATCACCTCGTGCCATGTAATCTCCTAGTTGATCGTTAACCTTAATGACTCCATCCTGCATTTGTATTGTCTGTTCATATATATTAGTCTCGATATGATCTAGAGCGACATATCTATATTATGCTCACATGAACGCCCTCTCGGTCTTGCGGGTCGTATCTAACATTCATGAACATTATATATATATATGGTTAATATATCACTTACCCAGGCTTCAAGCGTGGGTATGCCCTTGTCAACGCGTCTCGAGCAGCGTCCCAATAGATTTTAGCGTAATGATGTGAAATATATCTGTCACCCCAGCCCATGAGATAGCTGATTACCTCAGGCACGCTAAACTCTTGTTCTCGAGATAAAGTATTGGCACAGCGCTCGATGAGTCGTTTATGTATCTGATATGTGTCCGTATTCATATATTCCTGTGCCTGATGGAACGCAAATCGTTTAGCGAGTAATGCAGATGCATTGCCAGAACCCTTCTGTTTCTTGGCTGCGTAATTCGTTATATACCAGCCAATATTTCTTGTTTCTTCCCCGTTTGTAATGAGTTTTATGTCATGGTTTGCACGGCACAATTGAAGTAACCAACGATTGAAATTATTCAGATAAGCTGAATGCCGTTTGGGTCCCCATCGACCATCAGATGCTATCCATGCTCGGCTCGAGACTTCAAAGGGTGCTCTACGTTTACATTGCAGTCGCCCTCCGATATTTTGCAAGCAAGTCGAAGTGGTACATTGATGATATTGTACCGATCTTGCCAGTATACGCTCTCTCTCCTTGTATTTTTCTTCAAAATCAGGATCGTCGGGATCCAAAGGCCGCGAATAAGAGACGTCATTTTGTTGAGGTAGATTATGAAAGGCCACTGCATCAAGATCATCAACGTCTCCGTGGATATGCGCATCTATGAACTGCCGAACCCTCTCCCTAAACCAATCGCTCTGCAGCAAGAAACTAATTTCTCCAGCGGAAGGAGCCCCTTTGAGCCACAAAATCGAGTGAAAATGTAACGTGCCCCGGCATTGTGCCTCTACAGTACCCACATAAGACTGTATGGTACCGAGGAGACCTGGTCGTCTTCGTACATGTGACGCTCCCTTTGCCCCTTTTATACCAAACACATCTTCGAGTAAGGCGAGTATAACCCAGTGGAAAAATTTAGCTGCAGCAAAAGGATCTTTGGCCACGTTACGAGCCCTCTCGGAAGATGAAGGACCTGCTGTGCGATCAAATCGGTCCAAGTCGATGTCTTCACCAACCATAACTTGTACGATTGGATCATGAGTATCAGAAGGGTTGATAGTCAACCATATACTCGGGGGACCATTGACCACGGTCGCACCCCAGATTTTACGGCGTATGGCCACTCTTGATTCATCTGTTCCCACAATTTGGACGCGGACGGTTGACAATTCTTTTCGTAGCTCCCGCATTGTCGAATTGCTGAGACTGGACCCCCTCATTTCTTCTTGGCTTGCTTGTAGAAAATCAGATTCTGTGAGCGACATTATAGCATTTCGATATCGTTGGAAGGTTGGTTGTCCGATATGTATAGTAGCAGCTCGACATATAGCTCGTTTCTGTGTTACCCCAAACACTTGGAATACGAATCGAAGGTCCAGCCGAAAACGACGGTCTGCGTAGAGGAGAGCCCAACGGATATGAGATTCGTATGGGACATCGATCTCCCTGTCTACCTCAAAGCCCCCCATTCTGTAGGGGAAAAGCCACGGAAATGATCCAAGCAAG
>JANIEX010000541.1:0-27472 GCA_027627405.1 Leucocoprinus birnbaumii | reverse complement strand
GGGGGCATGACGGATATGGTGCGTGATGGGACGGGAGGGCGGGGTGATGTTGGGGAAAGGCGGGGATCACATTGGGCATGAGGGGATACGTCATCACCGGCACTAGTTACCGGTTGCCGGACGACGTTCGTCTCATTCTGCAAAGTTTTGATGTCCTTAAGGGCACTATAAGCGTTGTAGGGGGGATTTTGAGAAAAAGCATCTAATTACACGTGGGAGTGGCCCCCCTTTCCCCTATCTAATATGATCCATCATTTGTCAGGGACAGGTGATACCTGCTGATAAGAGCGCAAGGTGCACCTCCTTGAGTATCCGATCACCTTATTGTCGCCCTTCCCTGATTGCCATTGTCCTAGTGAATCTTCACGAGGTCTGTCAACGAGGTCGAAATATCCGTGTCCATCGGACTGGCTAAATTGAGCATACTCTGGTTCTTACCTTCTCGATCATTGCGTCCATTCATCTCTTCATTGTCGACTACGCTTGGAAATTTGGTGGAGAATGAATATAGCTACTCAAGCAAGCGTTGGACTTCTGCTCGCGTGGCTCACTTGGAAACTAGCCAATCGATTCGTTTTTAAGTCTCCGCTCGATGTTTTACAGGGGCCACCATCTACTTCATTCTTCACTGGTTTGTGTTCAGTCGGTCACTGCTTGCAGGCTCTGGGAGGCTCACCCAAACTCTCTTTTTAGGTAACATTCCGCAGATATTCAACTTAAACGCTTGGGGGTATAATCAGGATCTTTTGGATCGTTGTATGCGCCTCTCGGCTCCTTGGTCTCTTGCATAACTCATTACTTATCTAGATGGACGAGCCTTTAGAGTAACTGGTGCTCTTGGAGTAAGGACCTTGTTCATCTGTGGACCTTACTTGATTCAAAGCTGATGGCAATGAAGGAACGGATCTTATTCACTTTCGATCCGAAAGCACTTCATCACATTCTCGTCAAGGACCAGCACGTCTACGAGGAAGCAGCGGCAGTAATAAGGTGCGTTATACGTCCCACCGATAACGAAGGAAGCCATTGAAGACATCCTAGTCGAAATCTGGTATATGTCGGGCAGGGATTGGTATCGACCTTAGGTGAGCATCAGGACAATGGGCCATATCTTGAAGCTCAGACGTTGCCAAGGTGATCAGCACAAGAAACAGAGAAAGATGATGAACCCTGTTTTTTCAATCAATCATATGCGCGGAATGAGTTAGCGTCATTTCTATATCATTGATGTCTTTTTGAACTAATAGAACCTTTCAGTACCTATCTTTTACGAAGTAACGGAGCGGGTAAGTGTGCAATCATTGATAATCCTGCCAAGAGAACTTGTCTCGACGATCGATACCCACCTTTAGCTGAGAGCTTCGCTTAAACGGAAGACACAAAATGGTCCTCAGGTTGTCGATATCATGCAGTGGATGACGAGAACTGCCCTGGAACTGATTGGGCAAAGCGGTTTAGGATATTCTTTCGATTCGCTCGAAAGCGACGAAATGTCTCATCCGTATGCCATATCTATTAAGAGATTCTCGTGAGTGTCGCTTCATTTACTCTTGTACTCATGATTGAGAAAGAAAAACGTATAGCGAGCTTATCGGTGGACCGCTTGGCTTCTTCTGTAATCAATTCGTTTACCCTTTGGCCCTCAAGTTTGATTGTCCACGGATTAAGAGATTTCTTGTCGACTACACGCCCATCCAGCGAGTACAGGAGTTGAAGGAAGTCATGGATGTAATGAATCAAACTTCCTTGGATATAATTAATGCAAAGCGAGATGCATTCAGCAGTTCAGACCCGAGGGTTAGGACAGAGATGTTGGAAAAGAAGGATATTATCAGCATCATCAGTATATTCTTCGCTTATTTCAAGTGGGCTTCGTCTCATGAATTGTTAGTGAAAGCAAATGCCAGGGCCGAAGAGGAGGACCGCTTGACGGACGAGGAAGTGTTTGGCCAAGTACGTTTTCCCTGACTTCATTGATTACTGGTTTCAACTTTAGCAGGTCTCGTGAGTAGATGGATGCGATTCATAGCAGGCTAATGACTTATTATCTACCAGGACATTCGTTTTTGCTGCTCAAGATACGACCTCATCAGCCATGTGCCGTATACTCCATCTGCTTTGCATGCATCAGGGTGTTCAGGAAAAACTGCGGACGGAAATTTCTGAGGCTCAAAGGGACGGCCAACTGTCTTACGATCAACTTGTATCTCTTCCATACTTGGATGCAATATGCCGAGAGACGCTTCGTTTGTAGGGCTGAACAATAACTTGGTCAAACAAGCAAACATTAATGGTCAATCTTAGATACCCCCCTTTGAACTTTGCCGGACTTCGAACGTCTGTGCTCACATTCACCTTTACATTTCTTATCTAACTGTCTAGCAGAGCGCGCAAAGACATGATACTTCCCCTTTCAAAACCCATCATAGGCGCTAACGGGAAAGAAGTTACAGAGGTCGTGATCCCGAATGGAACTAACATCATCCTTTCAATACTAGGGTCAAACACCAATCCAGATATCTGGGGAAATGATGCACATGAGTGGAAGCCGGAGCGCTGGCTGTCTCCTCTGCCCGATGCTGTCGTAGATGCTCGTATGCCGGGGATCTACTCACATTTGTGAGTAATTTAACAATTCCTGCTCAAGAAGTCGATATAAACCCCTTTCCAACGTAGACTGACCTTCCTGGGAGGCGGTCGCGCTTGCATGTAAGATTAATTTCATTAGACAGCTGTATCTTGTCGTTTCTGAAACCTAGTCCTTAGCGGTTTCAAGTTCTCTCAGCTTGAAATGAGTGGGTGCTCAGATACACTAACCATCTTCCGATAATACTCACCGGAATGACTTGTACAGAGGTCGTTCTATCGGTCCTTATCAGCACTTTCAGATTTGAATTACCTGAAGACCGCGAAATTACCTGGAAGATGACTGGTATCGTGAAGCCCTACGTTGGTTCGGAGCCCCAAATGCCTCTTGTGATTACATACATACATTGAATAAGGGACCATGTTTTGAGCTTTCGTATTTATTTTAAATCTGTACTTCGTCTACACGGCTCGCCATCCGATGTGATACTGATACCGACACTGGTATGCAGACGTTCCCACACATCAATATCACTGACGTGGGCCCTAGCGTCACAAAACAGCGTGAGAATCTAAAACTCAACGCCCGGAAACGCTCGGAAGTGGATGGGCGCTTGCAAGGCCTTTGAAGTTTGTGCTCGAGGCGCCTCTCATCCGGATTCTGGCCCACCCAAGCATGTGCCTTGCTCTTTCGCCATTTCCCTGGCAGTTTTCGCATGACGAGAATTGCTATTTAGAGCCGCCGCTCCAGTACATATGACCCGATTATCTGTTTAAAGTCCGGAGCCTGCAATGGATTTGGGCACATGGTGTGAACATTGAGTAGGTTCGTGTCTGATTACGATAGCTAACGAGATAATAGGGAGAAATATAGACTCTATGCCGAGCTTCGCGAATCTTGAGAGTATGACGGCTAGAACCCCAGACGCACGCTGTCAGAACTGTACGTACTCTAAACGGGTGAAAGCCTAAGAGAGAAGCTGCAACGATCCAGGACTCGCCAGGATCTCCCCCTCCTTTGTTTATACTGAAAATCAAGGAGGTACCGAGATTCAATATTGTTCTCGCAACCACAGGAACCTATTCATGATGCCAATACAGCCAAGTCCCACTCACTTGAATTCTCTCGGTTTCCTAATGCTATCGACGACTCTTTTCACTCCTTTCCAATACCTCTCGGTATACCTCGCGTGTTTGGTCACCTGGAAGCTCTTCAAACGTTTTCTGCTAAAGTCACCGCTGGGTATTCTTCCTGGTCCACCATCCCCTTCACTTCTTTGAGGTAGTTTCTCTGAGGCGTGTTCTCCCCTCAGCTTTGCCTTAACTCTTGTGGCTACTCTCTTACTTTACTACAGGAAATATCCCACTGCTATTAAATCTGGCTGGAAATACCATCGTGCTGTTCTGGATCACTGTACGTTNGCTCGATTGCCTGTTTCTAAATATCCAACTCCAAAAACTTAGATGGACCCGTAACAAGGATAACCGGCGCATTAGGAGTGAGAACCTGTGATTTTGGCGTTTCCTTGTGTTATTGAAATGGAATGTAGGAGCGGCTTTTGCTTACATATAACCCAAAAGCCCTTCACCATATCCTCGTCAAAGATCAACACGTATACGAGGAGTCAACTGGCTTCATCACGTTAGTCTTCAGTTTGCTTCATCCGGCAACGTCATGGCTCAGCGGAGATCCTACCATAGACGCAACCAGGTTTATGTGGGAGAAGGCCTTCTTTCAACTTTGGGTATGTTTGCGTTGCGGTCAGCTAATCTAAAGGGTGACGTTTGCCATTCAATTCCTTAGGCAATCAACATAGGAAGCAAAGGAAATTGATGAATCCAGTATTCTCAATCAATCACATGCGGGAAATGAGTATGTTCTCTTTGCCTTGACCTTTGTCAGTTGCGTACTCGCACTCCTATGTTCAGTTCCGTTGTTCTATGAGGTTACCGAGCGAGTACATTTAGTCTTCTTAAGAGTTTGAACCTGGTCACGTAGCTACGCTCGACCCTGAGATCCAAAGTCAGAGACAGCAGTCAGGAAGTTGATGTCCTCGAGTGGATGTCGAGAACAGCTCTGGAGCTCATAGGTCAGAGCGGGATGGGCTATTCCTTCGATGACCTCGTAGGTGAGAACCCGACTCATCCCTATCTGAACTCGATGAAGAAACTCGTGTATGTTGCTGGATGCACTATTAATATCCTCTAGTCTTCTCACAGGGGTCCCTTTGGATTCTTTTCAAATCAGTTCATTTTCCCTCTCGCTGCCAAATTCAATTTCCCTCGCGTCAAGAGGTTCATCGTTGAGCACGCTCCCTGGAAACGAGTGCAAGACATCAGAGAGATGGTCAATATCATGCACAGCACGTCTATCGATATCATACAAATGAAGAAGAATGCTACGAATAGCAGTGCCACTCTGGCACGAGTGCTTGATTTGCTTTCTACGCACCAAGAGATTCATGGACTCGACTACGCAACGAAATACGTGAAGCCCAAAAGGACGGACAGCTGTCTCATGATCAGCTTGTGTCTCTACCATTTTTAGATGCGGTCTGCCGCGAGACGCTTCGATTGTGCGTACTAATTCCCTCGCCCATGCGATTACTCCACATGTGATCTCCTTCTCAAAACAGATGCCCTCCTTTGAATTTTGTTGCGATCAGAACGTTCGTGACATGAATATGATAGATGAACTATTGGCACTGCTGACATTCCATTGGTTGATAGAGCTCGCAAAGATATGCTACTTCCTGTTTCCAAACCTGTTACTAGTTCGAACGGCGACAAAGTGACAGAGGTCGTGGTGCCAAATAGGAGCAATATTATCATCTCCGATCTGGGCTCCAACACCAACAAGGACTTGTGGGGTAATGACGCCAATGAGTGGAAGCCTAAAAGATGGCTTTCACCGCTGCCTAAGTCAGTCATAGAAGCGCATATGCCCGGTATCTATTCTCATCTCTGAGTCGCTATGTAACTCGTCACGCAGGGTGAATCATTTGTGCTTACTGCTGACCTACTCAGGATGACGTTCTGGGGAGGGGGAAGAGCTTGTATGTGCGTGAAGGCGTTTCATTTTTTGCGTTCGCATCATTAATAGGTCTTCCCTTAGTGGTTTCAAGTTTTCACAGCTGGAAATGAGTAAGCCAAGCGTCAGTCATCGTTGACGCTCCTTCGACGACTAAGCACTCTTTCAGAGGTCGTCTTAGCTGTTCTCCTGAGCACCTTCAGATTTGAATCATCCAAAAAGGCATAAGATTACATGGAAAATGATCAATGTTGCCGGGCCGTACGTTGAAGACCTGGATCCTGAACGCTCTTAGCTTCCAGTTATGATGGCTTTACTGGAAAACTCCAACTGAAGTCAAAAGCCTACCTTAGTCAGAGTACGTTACTGATACTACTACCCTAACCGGATAGCTTATTGCGTCGTTCCGGGTTTTTAGCACTTCGCTTGTGTGCTTCTCCACTTTGTGAATTGTGACCAAAAATAGAACGTCTCTCGAAATTATGGACATAACACGTTCCCAGAACCTGCCTTCGACTCGCATAGTCGGAGCCTGGAAATTAGTATCGAAAGAAATAATCACCAAAGGAACAACTCGGAAAGTCGGCGAGCGATTGCCATCGGATCTACTCACGTAGGCGGTCGACGGTCATCCGGGCCACACTAGTTACGCGAGACGGGAACGTGACCCTTGTTGCCTGGCAATATAAGGTTCTTGCAGATCAGTTCAGGCCTCTTAACCAGCCATGCTTGCTTCACTCTTGATTAACAGCATACTTGCATACGGATTATGGTACATCTTGGAGCCCCTTTTTGCCCGACTTTTCCTCAAATCCTCCCTTGACGACCTCCCAGGACCACGAAACAAGAGTTGGCTCTTCGGTGAGTACGACAAATGTAAATCAAATGAAGCTCATTTGTGGAGCTCAACTTTAACAGGAAACATCCCGCAATTATTCAATCCCAATGGCTGGGCGTTTCACCGTGAAATCTTGGAGACATGTAAGCCCAAATCCTTCGTGTGTTTCGACACTCTTCTATAACATTGGGGTACAGATGGTAGGGCGATGAGGATTAGGGGAGCTTTTGGAGTATGTTGGATAGTCTTGCTAGTCGTGTTAGAAGCTTTGACTCACGATTACTTAAGGAACGTCTCCTCTTCACGTTTGACCCGAGAGCACTTCACCACGTCCTTGTGAAAGTGAGTGCTCCAATAATGAGATTCGTCCTCGACAATAACATTCCCACAGGATCAGGCACACTACGAAGAATCCGAGGCCTTCACCAGGTAAGATAGCAGAGCCATCTTTGTGTTGGTATCAGCACTGATCGATATCTCTGATTTCTCTCAAAGTCGCAATGCAGTTATATTCGGCGAAGGACTCCTCTCTACCCATGGTAGGGTCCTACGGAATGATAAGCGCTTTGACTGACAGGAGATGGGCAGGCGCGAAACATCGAAAGCAGAGAAAAATGCTCAACCCAGTTTTCTCTATCAACCACATGCGAGATATGAGTGAGTTGAATCAACTATATATGAGTGAAATCACAGTTCTCAGTCGCGTCTAAATAGTACCATTGTTCTACGAAGTGACGGGACGTGTGGGAAGCATCTTTAACTGCATGGAATTTCATACTCACGATTTTATTAGCTGCGAACCTCTTTGAAAAGAAAATTAGAAACCGGTCCTCAAGAGATTGACGTTCTGAGCTGGATGACTCGTACAGCACTCGAGCTGATTGGCCAAAGTGGCATGGGCTATTCGTTTGACACTCTAATGGACGACGATGATAATCACCCTTACAGCCGCTCGGTTAAAAGATTTATGTACGTGACCGATTCAGCTAGCTATGCCTTGACTCAACATTTCCCGAAGCTTGCTAGTAGGAGGACCCGTCGGCTTTTTCGCCAATCAGTTCCTTTTCCCATTTGCCAATAAGTTTGGTTTCCCTAGTATCAAGAGGTTCCTTGTCAAACAGATCCGTTGGAAGCGTGTGCAAGACATAGTTGAAATCACTGATATCATGCACCAAACCTCTTTAAAGATAATCAAGGCGAAGCAAGAGGCAATGTCGAGCGCCCACTCGGATGTAGCTGCCGAAATGGCAAATAAAAAGGATATTATTAGCATCTTGAGTGAGCTTTACTGGTTCTCACTATCTGATGTTTGACCTGACTCCCGCAACCTAGTGCGAGCGAACGCATTAGCTTCGGAGGAAGACCGACTGAGCGAAGCCGAGGTCGTTGGTCAGGTTCGTCGCCACACAAGTTTCATCATATATGATAAAATCTAAATTTCATCACCAGGTCTCGTACGTGTGGCTTGACAACCTTCTATTACATATCCTTTTCTGACTCTCTCGCTAGAACATTAGTATTCGCTGGGATGGATACAACGTCCTCGGCTCTCTCACGGATCCTTTATCTCCTCGCTACGCACCAAGATGTTCAAGAGCGGCTGCGCCAAGAAATCCAGGAAGCACAGAATGACGGTGAGCTGACATACGACCAGCTCGTCTTCCTACCGTACTTGGATGCTGTGTGCCGCGAGACTTTGCGAGTGTGAGTAATGCCGTTCGGTTTCTTTCGCATCAATGTCATGACAGAAATTTCTAGGTATCCCCCTATCAACCTAGCGCCGATGCGGACGTCAGTTATTTACATCTAGCTCATGTGACATTCGCTTGAACTGACCGTCACGCCACATCTGTCAGAGCGCAGAAGGACATGATCCTTCCTCTCTCGAAACCAATTCAAGACTCCACCGGACAGGAGATTTCTGAAGTATTCGTTCAGAAAGGGACCAACATTGTTATATCCGTACTTGGTGCCAATTGCAACCCCGATCTATGGGGGCCCAACTCATATGAATGGAAACCAGAGAGGTGGCTGGCTCCATTGCCTAAATCCGTGGAGGAGGCCCACATGCCCGGGATCTATTCCCATCTGTGAGTCTCATTTTTTTTTTGCTTTTTGCTTCAACGAATAGCTGAAGGAGATCTGACGTATTTCTGTTGCAGAATGACCTTCTTAGGGGGAGGACGCGCTTGCATGTAAGCGACTAATCTCTTCGTCTTTCGTGAAGCAGTATCTGACCATGCGTCTTAGTGGGTTCAAGTTTTCGCAACTAGAGATGAGTACGTTTTCGAGCAAGCGCTCTTATTATCATATACTGACTGAACACTAGAGGTGGTCCTTTCTGTGCTCCTCACTTCGTTTAGGTTTTCGCTATCCAAGCAGGAAATCGGTTGGCAGATGAGTGGCATCGCGGGTCCGATCGTGGAGGGGCCTGACGGACCCCGCCCACAGCTTCCTCTGATCATGAGCCAAATTGACTAGTAAGACAAGCGTTCTGGACGCAAGACACGTAACCTTGTACTCTATAGCATATGTTTGATATAAATGGGGTGAGATGTGGCTCTTTTAGTTACCCATACTTGGTATTCAATAGATTCAACTGCCCTGCTTATACGTCATGATTGTAGTGTGGCTCCGACAATGTCTTTCAAGCTCAGGCTTCAGGCAATAGGAAATACTTATTGGGAAGTCCTCTCGTATTCATTCTCGATCTAATCCTAACTTCCTGCGTGCGGACCGCACTGAGGCTTCTGGAAATTGTTCAAGCGGCACTCAGACATCTTGGCACGATCGCTATCATTTCTGTAAGGTTAACAATGTAGCTATTATCGAGTGACATTCCCCACTTGGACGCCGGCACTACATCAGAGGAAATACTATCCGTAAATTTCTATGCACGTCTCAATTATTGGATAAGTCAGGGTCAATCAAACATCGTTCTTATTTCAACGCAGCTATTTATGCTATGGCTGGAAACAACACAGAGTTCCCCACCCAACCACGACCTAACGCTTCCTATCATGATAGTTCCACCTTCTCCCAGAGTCTGGTTCAGTCAGTGGATCACATTCATTGCGAGACCATGCGTTGATGGTTGACGATAATCCTTTTAACTTATTTGACCAGTTACAGGTCAACCTCCTCCCCAAAGCTTTGAAATACACTCAAAATCTCGGTTTAGGTGCCTCTACAGGATTTGGGAATGCCGTAGCGTGCAGTGCCCTCGAACATGGAGACATAGTCGTCGCGACGATGCGTGATCCCGGAAACGACACACTCGCGTCTCAATACCAGGAGTGTTCGCGAAAGGGCAAATTACTCGTTCTCAAAGTGGACGTTACGGATCCTGAGGAAGTTGCGTCAGCATTCTCCGTCGCTCAAGACACGTTTGGGAGGATAGACATTGTCTTCAACAATGCTGGGCGTACACAGGCAATAGGTGAAGTGGAACAAATACACGAGGAAGTCGGCAGATCGCTATTTGATGTGAGTTATTTTACACGGCTTTGCAAAGGGGGTAGGAATAAGGGGTATCCTAGACCAACTTTTGGGGGGCTGTGAATGTTTCTAAAGAGGCAGTGAAATCCTTCAGACAAAACTTACCTCCCGGAGGCCGACTCCTACAAAATTCATCTGGCTCTGCCCTACAGGGAATTCCAGGCTCCGCTTATTATTCAGCATCGTAGGTTACAAATACTCGCTGATCTATTGTTTCTTTGCTAACGCTCTCCATTTTACTCTTGTTTACTCCGATTGAAAGAAAAGCAGGTAAAGGTCGACACCCCAAGCTCCTAGCAATCTTAGCGCTCAAATTTGAAACCGGAATTAGCACTTGAATCATTTACTGAAGCCCTGGCCCAGGAACTTGATCCGAAATGGAATATCAAGGTACGCCCTTCATTTAAACCTCCAGCCCAAGCTGATAATTGACTCATGATCCTAGATTACCATTGTTGAGCCAGGACCCTTCAACACCAAGGTTATCAACGAACACCTCATCTCGCTCCCACCGCACCCTGCTTACACTGATCCAAAGCTTGGTGTAAATATCTCGCGGGCTTGGATGACGCCTGCCAAGCTCACCCCCATGGCAGGAAACGTTGCCAAAGGAGCTGCCCTTTTCTATCGGCTTTCTATCCTCGAAGACCCCCCCTTTCGCTTACCTCTTCACCCACGCGTACTTGACAGAGCCAGACACCATATTAAATCTCTCCAAGATGGTATTGATGGGTACGCAAGCTGGAGCGACGAAATATTCTGATTTCCCCCAGCTCTAGGCTGAAATGTTTCTTAATACCCTTCCAGCCCTTGTAAGTTTAATGATTGGGATGTAATTACAATATTCCTTGGTCTCAAATACCCCTGAGTTGTAAATTAGCCAAATAATTCTTATACAGGATGATCCTATTTTTATTGACGAGTGGAGACGATGATGGATCAGTTGAATTCAGAGCCGCTTACAGGCCGTTTATTATCTTTTTTTTTTTTTAAATCAGAGGCCGTTTATTATCGATCATGTTTGCAGCGTCAATCTCGAGATTCGTTACGCCGAAGGTCCAAGCCGCAACTCAACGACTGAGTTGAGGATACCGAAGAATACAGATATGATGTAAAACACGAGCACGATCATTCCTCCAGTCTCTTCCTCGAGCTTTATGTGCATTAGTACAACACACGAATGGTGAGAGTAGGATGGAGCAACAGGGAACATTCTCAAATCTGAGCTGGGAGCTTCAAACTTCTATTGATATGACGGGAAATCCCGTGGTGGTAGCACGATCATCTCCTGTGGACCCGGCATCTAAACGAAGAAGCACCAAGTGACCATGAGGTAAGAGCCATCTCGACATGTTTTTTTTTGGTTCTCTTGCTCTCGGCTACCAGAAATATTCGCATGATACCCTACACGATAGGGAGCCTCCAATTCGACATCATAACTACTGCAGAAACCTATCAAGCCCCCTTGGTTGATTATCGTGCTCTAACAACAAGAACTATCCTGAGCTGAACATAATCTCAAACCAGATAACGTGTCAAGCTCGTCCGCTATATTTAGGATTTCTAATGAAAAGTCACCTGTATTTGGTGACTAGCAGTCAAGACCCGACCCGGTTGCTTCTCGAAATACTGGTGTATGGCACCAACATTTTTTCCATGACCTCTCTATGACCAAGCACCAAAGTCTGATCGATTATGCGGCCACGTTGCCAACGACATGTATATAAATACAAGTTCGACATTTCTTTCCAGAACGGCACTCTTTTTACTTCTTTCCCCCTCAGATAAATGATTTCTGCAGCGGTTCAAGCTCTGTGTCTGGTTCTGACGTCGTGGCTTACCGTGAAAATTCTCAATAACATTATCGCCAAATCTCCGCTTGACATTCTACCCGGTCCGCCTTCAGGCTCATTGCTTTTTGGTGAGTGTGAGCAATGATCACACAAAAAAATCTCGATTCTCACCTCTTTCAGGAAACATACCCAAGCTTTATCATTCAGAAGGATGGGGCTTTCACAGAAAGATTTTGGAGCGTTGTGAGTGGATCTAGTCTCCGAACGCCCTCGAAGCTCAAAATGTCTGAGGACATAGATGGTACCACCATGAAGATCAAGGGTGCATTAGGAGTATGTTTACTTGTGGCTCAGATCTCTAGGCTTTCAAGCCTGATGCTTGCTACAGGAACGCTTGTTATTGACCTTTGATCCCAAGGCACTTCACCATATATTTGTCAAGGTATTTTTCTTCGCCTTTCGCATGAGCTATCTGATTCATCCAATCAGGATCAATGGGCCTACGAGCCATCCGTGGCCTTGATGGAGTATGTGTCGTTACGGTCTATCTCATTTATCTGCGTTCTCACTCCCTACCAAAGTCGCAACAATGTCTATTTCGGAGAAGGCCTTCTTTCAACACTGGGTGAGCGTTGTTTGAGCTATCTGGGATCCTCATTATCTGATTACTCTACCATAGGTGAACAGCATCGAAAACAGAGGAAGATGCTCAACCCAGTCTTTTCCATCAATCATATGAGGGAGATGAGTAAGCACGCACTTACTATAAACGCAAATAATAGTAGCTTAATTTCTTCAAGTTCCATTGTTCTACGAGGTCACGGATCGGGTTGGTATCACTCAACCTTCTTAGCATGTTCTGTTATGCTCATAAATCGCATATAGCTGAGAGCCGTCCTCCTCAAGAAAGTCACCAGTGGTAGCCAAGAGGTCGATATCCTACATTGGATGACTCGTACCGCTCTGGAGCTTATTGGTCAAAGTGGGATGGGCTATTCATTCGACTCATTGGAGGATGATAACGATTACCACCCATATAGTCGTTCTGTTAAAAGATTCATGTGAGTCACTACATTCAAGCGGTTGCTCTTGGAAATCGGATCCTTAAATACTCCCCTAGCTCGCTGACTGGTGGACCCGTTGGTTTCTTCGCAAACCAATTCGCTTTTCACATAGCTGCTAAATTCAAGTTCCCTCGGCTGAAGCGGTTGATCGTGAATTTAATACCTTACAAGCGTGTACAAGACCTGAAAGAAGTTATTGACATCATGTACCAAACCTCAGTCGAAATTATTAGGGCTAAAAAAGAAGCAATGAAAAGCGCTGATCCTCAAATCGCTGCTGATATGCGAAGCAAGAAGGATATCATTAGCATCTTAAGTAAACTTTCGCGTTCCTCCTATATTCGTCTTTCCAGAAGCTGATCATTTCTTTCTAGTGGAGGGCCAACGCTACCGCCTCGGAAGAGGACCGCCTGACTGATGCGGAGGTCATAGGGCAGGTTTGTTCATTGCTCACCTCATAGAAACCGCGGATACTGAGCAATCGTTTCATCAGGTTTCGTGGGTTAATAAACTTGGTAATTTGTTTCGACCATTAAGACTCTTATAGGTCACTTGTCTTCGCCGGTATGGACACTACCTCTTCGGCCCTATCTCGAATCTTGCAGCTTCTTGCGACGCATCCTGATACTCAAGAAAGGTTAAGGGAGGAGATTCTAGAAGCCCAAACGAACGGGCGACTCAACTATGACCAGCTTGTAACCCTCCCTTTCCTTGATGCTGTGTGCAGGGAAACACTTCGAGTGTATGTTTATCACGTTTCCGTTAACTCGCTGAGCGCTCATCGCTGCGCCATAGATTTCCGCCCGTGAATTTAGCCTTCTTACGCACGTATGTCGTGATCTCATGCCTGAAATTTGGAATTGAATTGACACTACTCAATCTAGTGCCCGAAGCGATATGCTCTTGCCCCTTTCAAAACCCGTTCGCTGTTTAGATGGCCAAGAGAGAGCCGAGATATTTGTCGCTAAAGGGACGAACGTGATTGTCTCGGCGTTCGGTGCAAACTGCAATCCAGAGCTGTGGGGAACGGACTCGTATGAGTGGAGGCCTGAGAGGTGGCTTTCCCCAGTCCCGGACGCGGTCGTCGAAGCACATATGCCGGGCATTTATTCCCACCTGTGAGTTCCGGCAATATGAGAAAAGCAGGTTTCATTGATCTTAACATTTCCGCAGTATGACATTCATGGGAGGCAGTCGGGCTTGCATGTGAGTAGAAACACCAAGAAGCTTCATTCCTGTCTAATCAAGATTTCCCTCAGTGGATTCAAGTTCTCACAACTAGAGATGAGTGAGTTAAACCTAGATTACGTTACCACAGTATCTGAAGCATATTTTAGAGGTGGTACTCTCGGTGCTTCTCTCTTCTTTCAAATTCTCCCTTTCAGAGAAGGAGATCGGTTGGACGATGAACGGTATTGCTGGACCATACGTTAAGGGCGAGGATAAAACCCGACCTCAGCTCCCCATGGTCATGTCTTTGTTGGAGAAATCCGGATGAAGTCGTCGAGGGCGAAACATGCCTTTGACAACGCCGAGGTCTACGGGAGCTGCTGTCTGTATAATCTACATGGCTATTGATGCGTAAGACTACTTAATAACTCGTCAGGGCCAAGCACTGTGGTAACCCATTACGTCATGCACAAAATACACTGACTGGGCAACAAACACCCACCGCATCTCCTAACTTTGTTGTGATTCAAAGCCACATTGTGATCTTTGTCTTTGTCGGCCGTCTCGCTGTCCAGTGGAGCTATGGCCCCTGGATCACTGCAGCAGCTGAAACTTCGTATTGGAGTCGTTCAGTTCTTTCCCAAGGTAACATCGACATCCCGTGTCACACAATCCTGTGAGGGAAGAAGCTCACGAATACCAGCTAGGCCAGGTTCAGGCCAATCTGAAGAAAGCCAAGGAGCTGACGGATAGGTTGTCTATTATCCCCGTGAATCTCGATGAATTCATCTCATCTAGAGTTATTTAAAGCATTCAGCCAGGCTCTTTGGATCTTCTATGTTTTCCAGAAATGGCGTTCACAGGTTGGCTCAGCACACTTGGGCCAACGAGTGTTTCGGTACTGAATGCATAACCCATTCTAGGCTACAACTTCGAAAGCGCATCAGCCGTCACACCATTTCTCGAGAGGCCCCGGATCGGTCCGACATCGACTTTTTGCTCCAACCTAGCCAAAAAACTGAAGTGTTACGTCACTGCTGGATACCCCGAGGGCTTGAAATCAGACGAACTCGAGAGAGCTTCTGCGGACGATCAAATTACCTCTGATGAAACCGAGTTTGCTGACGAAGAACGAGATTCCATCCCTGTGCGGCAAATAGTAGGTGCCAACAGTGCAGTTCTCTACGGGCCCTCGGGTGAATGGATCGGGGGTTACAGAAAGACCAACCTATTCAGAACAGACAAGACGTGGGCCGCCGCCGGTTTGTTTGATACTGAAACGTATACAACCGGTCTATGAGCGCTGAAGCATTTGAACAGGCTCAGGCTTTGCTACCTATCAACTCCCTTCACCTCTTAATGTTGTTACTCTGGCGATTTGTATGGACCTCAACCCTTTCACATCCGCAGGATGGCAATTTGAAACGGGGCCATATGAGCTTGCCGATTACTGTAAAGATAAGAAAACTGATATTCTGATTTTATTGAACGCTTGGTTAGACCCGGATCGCGAACCGGATGACGAGCCTTCGTGGAGCACGTTACAGTACTGGGCAGTTAGGCTGCGCCCTCTATGGGATGGTACATACGCGAGTAACAACGAGCCTGCTGGGAAGACAAAAACTACCACAGTTGTCGTTTGCAATCGGACAGGAGAAGAAAACGGTAAGTGTTCAATCATCGGCGCATAACGTGCAGTATATTCATTTCCACAGGGGCCACCTTTGCTGGATCGTCCGCTCTATTCCAAATGAATCGAGCTCAAGGGAGGCCAAAGCTTGTGGACATGATGACAAAAGAAGAAGAGGGCATCCGTATATGGACCATCCAACTCGATCCCTCTACCGACATGCCGAAAATGAGTATTGACCCCTCATCCTCTCCGCTCGCGTAGTCGATCTTTCCAATGTTGTTGTAAGATGCCGGTGATGTCCTTTATGTCTTCAGCAATATCTTCATCCATCCCTGAATCTGAGCCCAAATATCCTTTAGCCATGTAGTGGATTGCTTGAGCCATTCTGTCTGTTTGATGATTATATCCTTCTGGAGTACTAGACAAAGATAGGGCATTAAACTCGCACTCTCGGGCGACGCGGTATACGCATTGTTCCCTGTACATGTCAGCCTCTGCGATAAGAGTCGAAAGCAAGTTCACTAACCGATCTATGGTACTCAATTTCTTGCAATGAGCAGATTCAATTGACTTATCAAGGTCGAGGGAGCTTAGGCCTCTCCATAGTTTAGTGAACGCTGCCATTCTTGGGGTAAGCTACGAAAAGTGAGTCATGACAAGTTACGCTGGTTAATTGAGGCGAGTAGGAACGCACCTGGACTTTACTGGACGTTGGGTTTTCTAGCTGCACTTGAAAACCGGGGAGTTCCAATGGAACAGTGGTGTCGCCAGATGACTCGGCCCTCTGCTGCTGAGACAGTGCATCTATTTGGAGTCGCACCTGACTTGGTTCAGGATTTCCAGGGCTAGTAGATGAATTGGCCAATGACTCAGAATAGCCGTCAGGTACCTCTCTGGTAGTAGTGACTACATCATCGACTGATGGTTCGTCTTCTACAATTTCAGGTTCTCGGCCCTTCGGCATCTTCGTCGGGGGCTTGAATGGCTTCGATAGTCTCTTCTCAGACTGGAAAGGCATAGTTTCTTGGGCTGAAATCAGTACATAGTTGTTCAATCTCTTATGAAACGCACTGACTTAGTGGTCGGGCAACCGAGATCTTTGCCTTTTTGTGACCTCTAAGAGCATTGTCCGAGTCACCGGGATATCCTCGCTTGTTGTCGTCCAACACTGACGGCTGACGATTTTGCCCTGATATTATTGGTACTTTCTTCTCTGGGATGCCTTAGCGAGGGTGTCAGATGTGCACATAATGCTTGGTCAGCTCGATACATACTCTGGGCAGTTTTTGGAGGTTCTCGTTGAATGATAGCGCTATGTGGCGTGAGGACCTTCGCGCGCGCTTGGGTTTTCTGCGGGTATTTACAGGCCTGGTATCCAGTGAATGGAGGTCTCAAATCCAGAAAACGAATCTCTTACATCACACATGTCGTTGCAGTAGGCTTCGACAACCTCTGGGTCATTGCTATCAACGATTTCTCCGAAATATTGACATATTGTCTAGGTTGAAACTTTGAGAATATAAAATTGCAGTGACGTTTTGAGCGACGAACAATATGTCGGCAGGTTGTAACATTTTCGGCGTATTGGATGAGCTTTAGAGAGATCGTGAATCGACACCCTACCATTGGCAAATGGCCCCTCACCTCGTCCAAACTACTTGTCGCCCTCTGAGTCGGGGAAGGCCCGTCGAACCCGTCTTGCAAACGGTTCGGGTTCGAGGTCGAGACTAACTCTCGGACACGAGCGGCATCTTCCCTGGCTTTGAAAGAATAAGAGGCCGCCTTATACTAACGAGAATGCTTACAATAATAAAGGATACACTTTGATGGCTTGAATCGGACAGTCGGTCAGTGAAGCACCAATTAGTACGAGGGCCCTCGTCACCTGCCCATCCCGTCCAGCTCGCCCTGAGATCCCAGTATTCAGTAAGTCGATGGATGTCCCGACCAATCGAAGTATACCTGTTTCCTGATAATACCCTACCAGGGTATCAGCAGGTCAGTTATTCACTGTTATAGAGACAACTCACCTTCAAAGCTTGCCGGGAGATCATAGTGTATAATATACCTGTACACGAGTCAGATCAGTATACGAGCGAGTAAAGTCCGAGAAGATCTGCGCACCGAACATCAGCCTTGTCGATTCCAAGGCCAAAGGCAACGGTCGCAACAACCTCATATCGGAATCAGAAGCGAACCTTCGAGGCATGCTTATGGTAGCTTACTAGATCGACTCCACCAGGCTCTCCCAAGCCACCTGCGGACCAACTCCTCAAAGTTTGACGGAGTATACCCGCGCTAGAGAAACAATCAAAAGGGTTGTCAATTCTGTTGAAGAATTCTAACCTGATTCCACGATGGTACGGCTTCGCGTTGAGGCCTTTTCCACGCAGAAAAGAGGCAAGCGCGTCACATGTCACCTTGGCTCTGCAATAGACGATACCAGAAGAAGCTCTATTTCTGCGCTGATAGAGGAGAGTGATATAATCAAAGATATCTTGCATCCTGGCATTCGATTCGAGATTCACGGGATAGCGAACCTAGAATAGTGTCAGACGTGATGTGGTGGGGGCTTGCAAGTCTGAACGGGAGTTTGCCTCGTAAAACAGGTTTTCACGATTAAATGGATGAATCGCGTTATAGATGTTATCCTTGTCCATCTTCAAGCTGTGGACGATATCGCGCTGTACTCTGAGAAAATTCAGCTATGGTCGACTTGGTGGGTTTCAGAGGCGCATACACTTGTGTTGCCGTCGCTGTTAATGCCATTATCGGGACATCGCTGTAGCGGTCTCTGAAGTTCCCGAGGCGGCGATAGTCACTACGAAAGCTATGTCCCCACTCTGAGATACAATGGGCCTGTGAATCCGTCAGTGAAGTCTCAGGTGAGTGATTAGGTACGCCACCTCATCAATGACCAATCGATTCAGGTTGCGGTTTCTGTACATCTCGTCTAATATTCGGGTGCAATCGGTTGTCGAGTATTTCTCGGGCGATACTTCGGATCCATGCGCCTGAGTATTGAATCCAAAGAACTAGAGTTAGGAACATGCGTACTGTAGAGGAGCCTTATACGCGGCCACCGTGATTTCAAATCTTGTTCGATCTATCCGTTGTCTTAGATTCGGGTCGTAACGAAAAAAATAAAACAGAGGTACCTCTTGACGCTCGTCTTTGTCCGTCTCAGCCGTCCATGCGACAACATTCACTCCCTTCCTTCGTAGATTCTCAACCTCTAGGTATAATCAATCAGCGAGCACTCGAGCACTAGATAAGCCATTGTTACGGTCTGACATCAGCGCTGAGCACGGAGGAAAATGAGTCCCTTGTCGACATGAGTTTGAGTGCCTGGGCTCACCGCACAGTGGAGAGATGACGAGTGTTACGCCGGTCTTGGCCATGATGGCAGGTAACTGAAAGCAGAGACTCTTCCCCGAGTGTAAGCCCCAGCTTTTCTCCCTTGTAGAACGTGGACATACCTTCCCCATGCCAGTGGGGGCAAGAACGAAGACGTCTTGCCCTGTGTCCAAGATGATTTCTTCAGCTCTCTGTTGATTCGGTGAAATCATAGTCCCTGACCAGCAACAGCAGCATCAACGATAGCTTTCTGTTTTCCCTTGAAGTCGGAGTGTCCAAAGACTCAAATTCTTCATATTCAGCCGTTCCGCCTTATCCGTTACTCGTTACTAGAGCATCCGTACCTTTTGAAAGTAATCTACAAACTTTGAGCAAATATTGGGTGCGATTCGCGTAGAGAGCTTACTCGTAACCGTCATGAAAACTATCATCTCTCTGATGTGCCATAGTGGTCTCGAAACACTCGTTCAGGCGCGTAAGGCTGTCGTCAAAGAGATGGGTGTCAGAAACCGTTAATGTCACAACGCGACGCGTCCGCAGATCGTGACCGATCGCGTCAAGTCACGAGGGCAGATGGGATTATCGACTACGTATCTAATCTTATCTGACACTTGGTAATTCTATCTGATAAATTCAATAGTACGTAAATCACAATCGCGGTAGCTCAATCACTGTGCGGTAGTTTCTATCGGGTTTAGCACAGTTGGAAGCCCTGCAAGTTGCATTTTGACTCCAATTTCGAACAGATAATCCAAACACTAGGCGTAAGGTTAGCGTGGGCATAGAATACAAGCACCATGGCGGACCTCGGTTTGTGTTTTAGCCTTCTCCCAGTCGGTACCTAGAGCAAAATGAGTTAACGAGTTGCATGTAAATGAGAGACGAGAGCTCACCCCAAACGTAAACACCATGCCGGCGCACGAGAACACCAGCTGCATCGGGATACTTCGTCATAGCCTCGGCCATGCTGTCCCGTAGATCTTCCTCGAATGGTGTGTTTTCGATGATCGGAATCACCAGAGTGTCAAGATAAGACAGGGCGGCACCAGTACCTCCTATTCTTACGCCTTTAATCATCTAGGGCGACTGAGCTTCGACTACAAGATGATGTTTTTAAGGTGCACACCTCCTGTACCATGTCAGTAACATGCATGAAGTCAAAAGCATTGTTGCACTTACTTGGTGAGAAATTGTGAAAACGGGACCCTTCCATAGCAAAGTGGCCATTACAGCGTGCTGAGAATGGGTATGGATACAGCTTCCGGCATTACGAAGGTCAAATGAATTCCAGAAGAGTGGAGTGCATGCTGATTCCTTTAGGTTTAAGGGTGGGCGGCGCAAGAACACACGGTCGGTGTGAGGGGATGGACTGGATTGAGGGTAAGGAAGAACAAAGATATGCTCTGGTTTGATCCTTTCCTTCTGTACGCCAGAAGGTGCAATGTAGACCTTATCCCTGTAGAAAACCGTGAAGGCCGAGCAACTTATAAGAATACGTGGGCACGCACCCCTGTCTGATGCAGATACCGCCACCCGTGCCTGTAACCCACCCAAGCTACTCAAGAGTTTTGAGGTCACAAATAATACGGTCCCGCTTGTACCCACGTACACGATAGAAAGATTGACAAAGCTCCGGAATCAAATTGGCGGGCTGATGAAGTTGAGTTTCTGTCATTTTGCCAAGAACAGACCGGGCATACATGTTGAGGGTCAGAAGATTGAACTAGGTGATCAGCAGATCCGTCAGACATATCTACAAGAATCAAGATAATGAAAGTTAACGCAGAGCGAGCAGTTTAAGTCGTTTGTTAGCATCGAGCACTCAGTCGAGGAGGATTTTTTGTGATCCATGTGATCGATGAGGTGAGATCGCGTGATCGCGCAGCGGCATCGCTTGTAGGAGCCGGGAGCTGCCAGTAGCGCTTGATGTTGAAGCGCTTACATTTATCCCTTTTCCCAGTCCCGCAGCTTGTCGAAGTTCCATCATTCTTCCTTCGCGTCATCCTCGAAGCATAGAGACTTTTTACCTAGTTTAAAGCTTCGTGGATATCCCACCGCTCGAGTATTCTTGAAACGCTGGGTACCGGTGAGTATATTCATTCATCGCAGTGGTTTGGGAACACAGATATGAGCATTNAGCGTCAGCAGCGANTNNTGAGAAAGCACACCAAATCAGAGAACGGCACATGGAATATAGAAAGGAACTCTTGAGCCCTTCCCAGACCGTACAACCGACGGCACATGATATGCGCACCTGAGGTCTAAGCCGTATGCGGCCCGCTCGACTTCACCGAAGCTCGTTGGGCGGACCGCTATATGGCAAGGATTTATTGCATTCCAACATCCTTTCTCACCACTAACCACCAAGTTGAACGACATGTTTCGGAAACTANCCTTGGGCTTGACTTTGACTTTAATCTCGCTCACTATTGCCCTGAATGACGGACTCGCCAGAACCCCGCCGATGGGTTGGAACCCATACAATGCGTTCCTGTGAGTCGAACACAAAATTAGCAGATTGCATTCAAACCAGTGATCTGCAGTTGTGATACTACGGAACAGCAATATCATTCAGCCGCCCAAAACCTAATCAGTCTTGGGTTAAGCCAAGTTGGGTATCAATACTTTAACCTGTGAATGAAATCCACTCCTACTCCAGTGGTTTTGTCTTATTAACAAAAGCTGTCAGCGACTGTGGCTGGCAAGGAAAAAGCCGAAACTCTAGCGGTGGTTTTACTTGGGATACGACCAAGCTTCCCTCCGGTGTACCAGCTCTCTCTTCCTTTGTCCACGGTCTTGGTTTAAAATTTGGTGTTTACTCGGATGGGTAAGCATTAGCAGCGCTGGGCGCCTTTAGAAAGGTCTAATCCTCTTTTTGTTTGTGACACAGCGGTGTATTCGCTTGTGATTTTGTTGGTGGGACTGCTCATTACATTGGAAGCTTAGGTCACGAAACCTCGGACGCGAATAGTTTCGCGGCATGGGGTGCGGATTACTTGAAGGTATTACGTTCATCATATTGATGGATCCAGGGACTAACTGGACACACAGTACGACAACTGTTATTCAGGTAATTAAATTCAAAGCTAGACTTAACTGGGAATCGTCTGAACATTCCTGGCTGAATGATCTAGTCAGCTCGACTGATTTCGTTGATTTTAATCCACCTATTCAAGTACGTCTAGTAATACTTGGAGAACACTTAGCGTAGACTGAAGGTTGTGACAAGATCGAAGTAAGCTTCAGCTAGTGCGGATTAGTCGCTCATATCATTCATGAGGGTAGCCACACTATACCACTATGAGAGATGCACTAGCGGCGACGAAACGGCCAATTGTGTTTTCCATCTGCGAGTGGGGAGTACAAGGTTAGCTCTTCTGTCACAAGCACTGCTATTTGATCTGATCCTTCGCTTAGATCCTGCCAGATGGCCAGCTAGTGCCGTCGGCCATTCGTGAGTCTGATAACCTCACTTCGCAATGCTCCACTGACCTTGATTGAATCTCCCCAGATGGCGAATCTCGTAAGGTTGTTGAAGCAAGTGTCTGGCCTTTCATTTATCACGCTACAGGAATGATATTGGACCTCCCGCTTCATGGGACAATCTGTTTAGGATAATTAATCAGGTGGTTCCAATCACACAATTTGCTGGGCCGGGCGGTTGGAATGGTAAGGTTTATTCCTTGCTTGGGAACTTCGAGTAACAGAAGTGACAGATCTCGATATGCTCGAGGTGGGAAACTCTGGATTGACTACGGCAGAACAACAGACGCACTTCGCCTTCTGGGCAGCTGCGAAGTGAGTCCGAAATGTGTAGCCAGTCGCAAACCAAGCTAACCGATGTCAGGTCTCCTTTGATTATCTCTACCGATCTCACAAAAATATCTACTGCTGCCCTGAATATCGTGAAGAACACTCGGATAATCGCACTGAACGTGAGTTTCCTTCTCAAGTTTGGGAAATACTTATGGTATATCTCATCTATCATCAGCAAGATTCTTTGGGAAAATCAATCAGCTTTAAGAGAAGATATACGAATGACCATGATGTCTGGGCTGGTCCATTATCTGATGGGTCTACTGCCGCAGGTAGCCTTTACTTAAAATGATGACTTGCGGCCTAGCTTATGCACCCGACTTCTAGTTATTATTAATTGGCAGAATCAGGCCAGGTCCTTGACCTTTGACTTAGCCGATGTCGGGTTTTCGGCGGCTACGGCCAGTAACCTGGTATCTGGTGCCTCTATTGGAAGGCTCTCTGGCTCGTGTGTAACGTTTCAACAAAAAAACTTTCTCATCGTGCTCATCGTCTTCCTTTCCATGTATCTCAGGTACACCACTAACGTGGATGCCCATGGTGTGCTGGTCTTGAAACTCAGCGGTACTACCTCAATAGCTCCACCATCATTCACATTCTATAACGCGGCGGCTTCTGGAAACACTCTTGCGGGAGGTGCCAGTGTCCGAGTCGTATCTTCTTCAGTTTCTGTAGTCGGCTTCGTCGGCAACGGTGGGACTCTTACCTTCAACAACGTCGACGGGGGTTCCACCGGAGGCACTAAGCTTTTGTCTGTGGACTACATCAACGCTGACTTTGTCTTTGGAAACACCGATTGCTCGAATTGTCGCAACGCATTTTTCAGCGTGAATGGAGGTAGTCCAGTGCAAGTCCAGATGCCTATTTCTGTCAGGTACGGTGACATGTTAATTTCTGTTTGAAAAGGTTGTTCATGGCTTTCTTGACTTCTAGAGTTGGGATATCCTCCTCTCTGGCTACCTCGTGTCTCTCTCTGGCTTCAAAGCTGGAAAAACGAACACCATCCAGATCTCCAATGCAAACGCCTTTGCACCTGATTTCTATCGCATTGGCGTTGCGGCATAGGCTCACCTCGAAGGCGCCAGATAGTAGTAATAATCTGTACAAGAGACTGTGCTATGTATACTGTTGTATCAAACATCATCGCGGGATACGAATAGGGGCTTGCATCAACTATCTCAACAGGGGATCTATCGCCAAGCGCCTCCGCGAAGCCAGACATATGGGCCAAAGACTGCACATTGTCTCATGGGAGAATTCCAGAGATTGAGTTTCCATGTTTTGGAAGCAGTGGATCTAGTGCCTCATTGTTGGGGCATGCCCCGGCTTCCCTCCTTCAGCGAATCAGGAAAGGAGACATCTGGTCGGCTCATCATTGACAATTACATCTCACAGACTGTCATCCCACAATAGTGAACAAACCTCAATCGAAAAGGAGAGTCCAATTCTAGTAGTTTCAATCAATGATGGCTTAAAGTTCCGGCGCCGAAGCACTGATGTCGAAGACGGGCACAGTTTGCCTATGCCCACAATGGCTATGATGTTAGAAAACAGAAGAGAAGCTGGAGTTCATACATGTGCGTCACACTTACAGGCTTGGTCAAGGCTGTAAACTTGTCAATGAAATCTTCTCAGCCCGACAAGCTGGTACGAGAAGCAACTCAAGGTTCCGTAAACACAAGGACGAGTTGCATCATGCAGGTTCGGCGAAGCGTTTTTGCCGGGGCGCTCCTTCCAGATACGGAAAACATGAAGCGCGGGAAGTATAACGAAAGGGGGTTCCGGAAGCTGTTTTCCCGGAGGCTCTTTGTTCAATAGGAATGTAATACTCATCAGCGTGGATTCGATGAATTGAGATCTCACAGGTTCTATGAATCCACTACAACGGCAATCTCATTCTTTGTTCTTAATGAGATAAGGACAGATCTGCGGCGCTTCAGCGTCTTCTGTCAACCTATCCTGAGAGATGGTGGCGGCGAATCGACACATATTCTAATCTATGGATACCTCCGGCACTAGTCGGTGCCGTTATGTACACACGGCCGAGTAAAACGCAGTCTGCATCATCTTGTTAGGATCGCCTACGGAGCCCACCTGCACCTGCGTTCTCTTGTACCCGCAAGTGACAGCTTTGAGAACAAGAGCAACTTAGGCGGCCGTCCGAGACAACTTGGGCGTTCACAATTGGCGAAGGAACAAAAGATGCCGCTATTTATAGCTTACCGACGTGATGAGCAAAGTTCCAGTTATAATCAGGGTTCTAGGTGATCCAGAACCCAGAACCTTGTCAAAAATTCCAAAAACTAATTTATCGATAAGGGGAACCAACCCCAATATCGAAAAAGGAACCAGGCATAACAAGCTCCTCATTTCCTATCTAGGTTAGGACACCCTTGGTCAGTGGTCATGAGATTTGTCTTGAGGATCTCGATTTTGAAGAGAGCGGCTTTTTTCGGGATTTTATATTCTTCCACAGGGTTGAGAGCTGTACCTTGGACAGGCCCCAGGGTGAGTGAGGGTGAAGGAGGTGAGAATGAGAAATGGGAGATGGAGGTGGAGGGGCTATTGACGGCGTTATATGCCGTTTCGTGGATCTCCCATAATGGTCATGAGAATTCCTAGATATTTGCCAGGAAGCAATTACTAGAATTCATTATTAGTCTTTAAAGGCAGTCGAACAAACAATGTCTATAATCGGTTAGTCCTAAAAGAGATTGTGGGGGGTGGCGTAAGTAGCTGGAGCGTTCGGATCGTGTAATCCATCTTCTGGCCGACGCCGAATCTCGGAGCGATAATGGATATATCACCTTCTAAGGATGTTCTTTTATATTTTCCTCCTTCCTGCTCCTAGGGAACGAGGGGAAGGAAGAAAAGGCGGCAGTATCACCGCAATCCATGCGCACGGGGTCACACAAAGGAAAGTTACTAAGAGCTCAATAACCCGATCCTCTTACAAGGAATCGATGATCATAGGCTCGGAAGAGAAGGTGAGAGAGTGAGAGAGAGACTGGCAATCTAGGCCGCGAGAGAACCCTACCAAGGCGCTGGAGACTTAACTCTGGGGTTTCATTGCTTCGTCGGAGCTCATACACCAGGTGGACATGTGTGACGCATGATTCTGGATATCCAGAATCGGGCATAGAATCGACGTCAGAAAAGGGTCAGCTCTGACGACTACGTCTGAAGTTTCTCCGAAACGAAGGAAATGATTCTTACCTGTTTATGAACTTCGCATACAGCCGACCGGGAACATAAAGCTGACCTTTCACCGACCAGGTTCAACGAACCCCGAGAAACAGTCTTCAATTGTTCAGAGAATCACAAATGCTTAGCCAACAAAAAGACCATTGCAATGTAGACAAATACGTAATGCGAAGACATGTCCAGCGTGATTATAACCGATGTGTTTGGCGATAGACAAAAAGATGAGGGCTACAGCCGATGTGTTAGCGATATACAAAAAGATTGCACAACCTCAGGAAAGAATTTCGAGTGAGAGAGAGAGAAAAAGCTTATTGAATGACAGACACACGACATAACAGTACACAAAGACTCAGGACAAACGAGATTTCTGTTCGAGGAGGTATCAAAAACAAAAGAATCAGAAGCAGGGGTTATGACAACAACAACAAAGGTGGGTATGAAAACAAGGGTCACCAACAGGAGCAGAAAATCATATACAACATAATCACAACGAGACATAATCACAGCGAGACAAAAGAAAATTCAGAAAGAGAAACAAAAACAAAGAGAACAAAAAAGACCAAGAAAACCCACCACGCCACTAACACTCTACGACGCAGTCGCCCGTCTAAGAATCACCATCAACCCATCCGAATGCGCAGAAAAAATAGCATCTACAGGAAACTGAGGCGAATTAACTTCATTCATCAAACTCGAAGGCGGCGGTGAAGTCGAATCGTGTTCATGCTCATGTCCGCGGTGGGGGTGTTGGTGCCGGTGCCGGTGCCGGCTTGGTGAAGTCACTGCTGGTCCGTGTGCGTGAGTGCCATGCGAGGATCTTGAGGGACGTGATCTTCGTGAGGTCGGTGTTGGGTCCGGAAGACGGCCGCTGTGAATAAGTATGCACCAGTCAGTCAGTTGTCCAGACTCCACAANAGAGGAATACTAACATCGAATCACGGCCCTCCGTTATCAACAAAAACTTCCCAAACCCAAACCCCCCATCACTAGGCTGCCCTCTCTCATTNACCCCCCACCCCTTCACACAATCCACCCAACTCCTCACCTGCTCCTCATCCCTCCTCGCCACATAATCAAAAAAACTCCTTCCAATACAATCCGTCGTGGAAATCAACAAGTCGTTCGAACAGTACAGAATCGTGCAGTTCATCGAGAATCGGTCGAGAATGAATGCTGTACGGAAGGACTGATTAGGTAGGTGATCGAATGTGATGATGTTATCATTTTTGGGCGAGTCAATTGGACGGTCGCGTTCACGAGTTGTTGGGGGAGTCTCTCTGTCCCTGTCCTGGTCAGAGCTGTTTCCGGGATCCTCAGAGGGACTGCGAAGACTGAGACTTGGACTTCGTGAGCTGCGTGGACTAGGTGACTGCCACGGAGAAGCGGGCGGAACTGGGGTAGGTGATGCCATGCTCGCGGCGGGTATTGGACTCGGGAGGCATAGGGGGCGGATCATGCCAGCGCTGAAAAACAGGGGTTAAA
>JANIEX010000540.1:0-27473 GCA_027627405.1 Leucocoprinus birnbaumii | reverse complement strand
CTCTTCTCAATCTAGAGATTTATAATCAAACTCAAGCAGGAACCACACCGCGACCAAGTTCAACGTTCGATATTTCGGGATTATTGAGGGAGAGGAATCAAGTGGTTAGAGTTAGGAGATTATCAGCTCCAGGAGCGGATGTTAAGGATGCGAACGTTACGACTTGGGCTGGACAGACATTTGAGGATGGGAATGCGCATGGGAGGCTTGTTGAGGAGCAGGTGAGGAACGGACAGATTACGGTACGGGCTTCTGAGGCTGCTTTGGTATTCCTGTAATCTTCATTGTATGCACACTATGCACATAAAGGATGGTCACGGTGGTGCCTATCTAATCGAGGTTATATCTCTCGGTCTTTAGGACCCGCCGGCTGTTTTGAACTTCTGATCTAAGTAAATTTGACAACAAGCGGAAGTCAAGGTTTCTTGAGCTCTTTTGGTTTCAAACCTCAAGCTTGACCTTTAGTAGGACCCACAGTGCGAAGTATGGACATGAACATTGAGTCTTCTTTCGTTTAATGACAGGGTAATTTGTTGAGAATAGAAGGAGGCGCGGGGGCATGTGATTGATCTATTGATCTCCAGCTTTTTACCCTGAACCGGTGTTTGGACGCTCTGTGCGACCGAACCCAGGGACGAGCGCTCGCTGTCCGGCTCTTAAAATATGCACGCAGAGGAAAGCGCAAGAATCTCCTTTCCGTATCAACAACCACATCGTCCTTCCCTTTTGACCTAACTATCCTCCACACCACTTTAAACCATGAGCAAACAATTCACAGCTGAAGAAGTCGCTAAACACGACAAAGATGGAGACCTCGTATGCGCCTCCTTCGCTGCTTTAATTACTTCCAGCGGCTAATGTAGTGTTAAGTGGGTCGTCATCGACTCCAAGGTATATGACCTCTCTCGCTTTGCGCAGATGCACCCTGGAGGTCTCGCGGTTCTTCTGGACAACGAAGTTGGTAAGCTCAGGTCTTGATTCAGTTTACCCAAAAAAGTATTCTGATTTCCTGAATCGTCGTGATCATCTCTCTCTCCCTCACCGCATGATGCCATCCAATAGCCGGACAAGACGCGACTGACGCCTTCTTCAGTCTTCATCGCTATGAAGTTCTCCAGAGACCACAATATTCTAGGCTCGCGATCGGCACCCTTGCTGGCGCTGAACAACAAGTCTTCCCCAAGGCTGTTGGTGGACTATCCAACGTACCTTACGCAGAGCCTACATGGCTTTCTTCCGGTTATCACTCACCTTACTACAAGGACGTGAGTTCCAGAGCCTTTCCTTGCTGTAACACTATAAATTCAAAACCACGCAGCATCATCGTAAATTCCAAGCCGCCTTCCGCAAATTCGTCGAAGAAGTCATCATGCCCGACGCACAAGCTCGCGAAGAAGACGGAAAACGTCCCTCTCCTCACGTTTTCCAGGAAATGGCGAAAATGAATATTATGGCTATGCGCCTAGGTCCTGGTCCTCATTTGAAAGGACTCACCCTGATGGGCGGGATTGTGAAACCGGAGGAATTTGACTATTTCCATGAGTTGATTATGGGTCAGGAGGTTGCTAGGATCCATGCTCGTGGGTATGGTGATGGTTTGGGTGGTGGTACTTTTATTGGTGAGTCTATACTGTTACAGTCGACTCNTCGGATCAAGATTTGACTGGTNATTTACTTTACAAGGCCTTCCTGCAATTATGAATTTCGGGCGTCCGGAACTTCGTGATCGAGTGATGAAGGAAGTATTTGAAGGAAAGAAACTCGTTTGTTTGGCTATCACTGAAGCTTTTGCTGGGAGTGATGTTGCTGGCTTGAAATGTTTCGCGAAACGTGTTGAGAAGGGTTGGGTCGTCACTGGAACGTGAGTCGATTAACCGCGCATTCTCCTTATTGATTGTTGACGGGGCTTTTATAGCAAGAAATGGATCACAAATGGCACCTTTGCAGACTACTTTGTCGTCGGATGTCGCACCGAGAAAGGCGGTCTTGTCGTTCTGTTCATTGAACGCCAAGAAGGTATTGAAACCAAGCCTATCAAGACTTCCTACTCTACTGCTGCTGGCACCGCCTACATTACTTTCGAGAATGTGTTTGTTCCCTACGAGCATACACTTGGACCTGAAGAAGACGGTCTTCGAGTTATCTTGAGTAATTTCAACCACGAACGTTGGGGAATGGCTACTTCTTCCATTGGTGGGCAGCGTGCCATTGTTGAGGAATGTTTGAAGTGAGTATTCCTCCTTATATCCTGAGAAGTCCTAAATCCTTACAAGAAGTATCTAGGTGGGTCAATCAACGTAAAGTCTTCGGTCGCCCACTGCACTCTCAGGCAGTCATCCGCTCCAAGTTGGCCGCTATGATCGCACGCGTCGAAAGTGCACAGAACTGGCTGGAGAACATCACATATCAAATGAATCACATGAGCTACAAGGATCAGTCTCGCTACCTCGCCGGGTAAGTGCCAAAATTCTGTGACAGGTTGATTGCGTAGATTGAGACGGGTTCTAGATCTATTGGTCTCCTGAAGAAGTTTGCTACTGAAGGTGCTCAAGATACAGCTCGTGACGCTGTCCAGGTATTCGGAGGCCGTGGCATCACGAGAACTGGAATGGGACGCTTCATTGAACATGTAAGTCCCTGCTCGTGTTCTGGAGCATCCCGAGATTGATACTAGCACTGCACAGTACCACCGCACAATCACTTTCGATGCGTACGTGTCTACGTCTTCACAGGTTTCTCCCATACCTTGCTGATCATGTTTTGTTCTAGCGTTTTGGGCGGAGGTATGTTCCGTGTCTCCGTGCTTTTCACCCCACTGACTCCGATATACTCAAGCCGAGGACGTTTTGGGCGATCTTGGTGTGCGTCAGGCCCTCAAGTACATGCCAAAGAATACGCGGCTGTAGAAAACGCAAGGGATATCATAGTCGAAATAGGTTCCTGTCATAAGTACAAATATCAACTCTGCGGAGGTGATGTGGATCTCGTGTATGGCAGACATGATTCAGCCCAGCAAACAATGCAATCGTGTAAGTGGTCTTGCCAGTTGCCTTGGCCAATATGAGGAGCGCAGCCGTTATGACACGGCTCAGAAAGGGTGTAGGATGAAGTCAGCAACTAGGTTGAGGCACACAAGAGGCTCCTCCTCAACCGTATAGCCTTGCACCTGCACGTTGAACTTCACTGTAAAGGCCAGGGAGTAATTAGTTGAACCGTGCAGATATCTCGTGGCAGTGAAGTTGCTTACTAGGAGGGGTTTCCTTGGGCAGAGTGACTTTATGTTCGACGACGTACTGGCCTGGTTGCACAGGACATTGAACAGAAAGCTTAGCGTTGCGTCTGGACGTATTTGATGAGTCTTTCATCCAGGCAGAAAGAAAAACAGCCATACGCCTCGTCACATAAATCGAACTGCTTGCTCAAAAGCTTGATGAGACCGAGCTTCACAACAACGTCGGCGTAAGCGCCTTCCTGTGTGAGAATGACATGAGTTCTGAGAGCGGTAGAGCGACCGCCAACGACGGACCTTGATTTCTTGTGTCGCTTCAGCGGTGACTTTGACAACGAAGTCTTCGCCGGGCTTTGGAGGATTGGGGACGATCTCTACAGTCTTGACTTGTATAGGATCAGAGTCCTCGCCTAGAGAGATGGCCCCGTGACGAGATGAGCAACCTAGCTTACAGCAAAAGTTCAATGAGGAAAAACACACCACAGTTCTTCCAGCTGACGCCGTTTGGTGGCCTGGGTACGATAACTTGGGGGAATTCAGATACTGAGAAGTCCTGTGCGTTAAGTGGGGTAGCTGCTGCGACGCAGCCAAGCGTGAGAGCAGCAGTCCCTATGATTGAGCACACTCGCATGGTGAAGTGAAATATTGGCCCTAAAGTGGAGAGTGGAAGGTAAGGTGATGAATGCCAACGAGGTCAACTCGTCTCCGACGGGTCAGTGTTCTAACAACTGGAATGATCATGCAACACTCACCACGGTCTGTGGGCGCTTAACTGGCGAATGACATAATAGGACGTAATTCCGTGCTGACTTCCGAGCCTCGTAAGCTTGTCGGCACATGCTCAGCGCTCACTTCCAAGGGGATTTGAGGGAGAAGCTTTCACTGGTACTTGCATGTACAACAGAGCAGATCACGCATATCGACGAGTATACGTTGTTTGGTGGTACCAGCGCCATTGATACATTCGATATATATTGAGGCTGGACATAGCCTTGACCCAAGCAGTACGCGAGTGGCATTCAGGCAAAAAAAAGATTAATTTACTTGTTTTCTACAGAAGTATACTCGTCTATGGTACATATACATGCGAAGGACATCATGGTTGCAGTGCTTATATCGTTCCGGTATACGGGCTCATTAATGCTTGGACGACACAATGCCTGCTCCAGCCTGCTAATGTATCTGCGGAGGCCAACCCAACTCAGACGAAGTAAGGCATCATAATCAACAATCTCTGATCATCATAAGCAAGTCAGCGGTCCAACGGGTTTAAACTCGATGTTGATGGACCTTTTCTTGGAGTGCGAGGGCGTCTCCGGCTCCGCTATGTTCATCTACTAGCCAGATGTATCAAAGCAGAAAACGCTGCTTCAATCACGCAAGATCGCCCGTATAAGAAAGGCCCTGTGTATGATACCGTAGTGAATTAATTACTCTGACTGCGAAGATCCGGCTATGATGTCCTGTAACGTTCCTCAAGAGTGGCGGCAATGAGGACATACGAGCGTCAACGAGTCGGAGTTGACCAATCGCCGTGGCGAGTATTGGTAGCACATAAGCAAGTTTCCAGAAGCCTAGACCCTATACCTTTCCTATACCTTTGCGATAAGCTCAAAAATCGGAGCAACAGCCGGAAAATAGACAAGCAAGGTAAGTGTCCGATGATATTCTGAAAAATCGGGAACGTGGCTTGGTCCGTTTCGGCCCCCTGTAAATAATACACTGTAATTGGTCGATCAGATCCGAGCCATGTGTTACCAAATTCAGCAGCCTCCGACGCAAAATCACATGCCTGGCCGAGGACGCTCATATTATCTGCCAGTCGCAGTGTACTCGGTTTCACTGCTGTCGCCTCCTCCAAACTCAAGTACCGCTACTAATGGCCACTAAAGAACTCAAAGCCTTCACTCGCGACGAGGTTGCAAAGGTTAGTCTCCTAAGGACGAATCCAGTGCTAAGGATACGAATGAGCTGACCCTGACCCTGACTTCTTTCTCCACCTATTTTAGCATAACAAAGATGGTGACCTTGTGAGATTCTACACCTTATTCGACCTTGTAACTCCCACTTACCTTCTATCATCTGACGTGCCGCTAGTGGATCATCGTTGATTCCAAGGTTTATGACATCACAAGGTTCAAGGACCTCCATCCCGGAGGAGCTTACGTTCTCCTCGACGAAGACGTCGGTTCGTCACCCTGAGTTCTGCTTATCTGATTGCTTTGCATATTGATCCCGGGCTTTTCCACCTTCTTAGCTGGCCAGGATGCCACGGAAGCGTTCTATGGACTCCATAGACACGAGATCATCGCCAAACCTCAATATGCGCGTTTGCAAATTGGTTTCATTGAGGGAGAGAAGCCCATTATCCATGGAAGAATCAACGGCGAGCTCAGCAAGGTTCCTTATGCGGAACCTACATGGTTGAGCGACGGCTTTCATAGCCCATATTTCAATGAGGTACGTTGTGAACTATCCAACCTTTTGTTACCCTTCATAACTTCACGTATTGCATATAGAATCATCGGACTTTCCAGAAGGCCGTACGCAGATTCTTCGACGAGGTTGTTGCACCCGATGCTGCTGTTCGTAACCATTCCTTTTCTTATCTCTTGGGAATGTTTTCTAATTTACAATAGGCGAGGGAAGAGGATGGCAAACCTCCTAGCAAATCAGTAATCGAGGCTATGGCCAAGCTCAACATTCACGCAATGCGCATGGGCCCTGGAAAGCACCTCAAGGGACTGGAACTCATGGGTGGCATTGTCAAGCCTGAAGAGTTTGACTACTTCCACGAGATGATCGTTACTCAAGAGCTGGCTCGCACNGGCAAGCGCGGCTACGGTGATGGTGAGTTGTTGAATTCATCTCCTCAAATTCGAAGGTTGACCTATCTGCCTTCTAGGTCTCATGGCTGGTTCGGTCATTGGTTTGCCTCCTGTCCTCAACTTCGGCAGTGATGAAATTAGGAAGAGAGTCATTCCTGATGTCCTTTCGGGGCAAAAGCCGATTTGCCTTGCTATTTCTGAGGCCTTCGCGGGTAGCGATGTCGCTGGCCTTAAGACTACTGCCAGAAAGACTGAGGACGGTAAACACTGGATTATTAATGGAACGTAAGTTGTGCTCCTTTCCCATATCATTCCGGATTACTAACGGCTCTAAAAGTAAGAAATGGATCACAAATGGAACGTGAGTTAAACATTTGCAATCAGACTTCTAGGGCCTTGTGCTTACCTCTTTGGCCTCGAATCCATCAGCTTCGCCCACTAGTGAGTCTTATGTATAAACACACCCTGACACGAAATTTGACCATCTATTAGCTTCACTGTTGGATGCAAAACGGACAACGGCTTTACCGTCATTCTCGTAGAGCGCGGAGAAGGTGTTGAAACTAAAGCTATCAAGACATCATACGTGAGTCCAGTCTATCTCCTTCCAAAACGACCTAACTCGTCATAATCCAGTCCCCAACAGCCGGAACAGCCTACATCACTTTTGATAATGTCAAAGTACCCGTCGAGAATACTCTCGGTCCGGAGGGTGGAGGAATTTTCGTCATGCTTTCCAACTTCAATCACGAGCGTTGGGTTATGATTTGTTCCTCTGCTCGTTCACAGCGTCTCATAGTTGAAGAATGTCTAAAATGGACAACACAGCGCAAGGCTTTCGGAAAGCCTTTGCATTCACAGGCCGTCATTCGCAGTAAAATGGCTGCTATGATCTCAAGGGTGGAGAGTGTCCAGAATTGGTTGGAGAGTGTTACTTACCAGATGAATAACATGGTGCGCTTCTTGCAGTTAATGGTAAAATATTTGGAATATTGACCTCCTGTTCTAGAGCTACAAGCAACAAGCGACTAAACTAGCTGGGTATGTCTCAACATTGAACCTATAAGTCCACTGAAATTGACGTGGTTGAAAGGCCTATTGGTATCCTCAAGATGCACGCCACGAGATCGGCTCAACAGACGGCGACAGATGCAGTTCAGATCTTTGGTGGTCGCGGTATCACAAGAACCGGTATGGGTGAACACATCGAACATGTGAGTTCCATGCTCTATGAAATTAGTCCCGAAACTCATTGCTTGCGCCATAGTATCACCGTACTGTACCCTTCGACGCGTAAGTGACGTGCTATTAATCTATCAACATATACTAAGCTTTATATTTCATCTAGAATTCTTGGAGGTGCAGAGGACGTGTTGGGCGATCTCGGTGTGCGCCAGGCCATTCGTGGAATGCCCAAGGATGCCAGACTATGAGGAATACATAGTTCATTCACTTTGCATGGCTGTATTCACGGAAGTGCTCATGGACATTATTGGCCTTAAGGGCCCCCACAATACGTGCTCGCAATTGTATCAGCTAGTAGTGTAGTCTTAAATATAATATCTACAACACTCTCCGAATATGCAAAACTGCTGGACATCAGCCTACCGTCTCGCTCCAAACCGTGAGCGCTGTTGAACACCAACAGAAGTGGCGGTAGAACCCCAGCCTATCCATCCCAGCACATAATGTTTGGCAAAAATCTCGCCAAAGCCCAACATGACACCGTTAACGAAGGGAAGGAAGAGGTTAATCGCGAGTGAAGACGCGAGGGCTTTCACTCTTGTGCGGGTAGAGAGGGAAGAGTCGAATACAGATAAAGTCGCTGTTGAAGGTGCAGGTACAGGCTCATGGTGAGACTGCTGGTGACGAGAGCGAGGTTCTTTGTGCTCAAGAGGTGGTGTAGATTGTTCGGGGAAGGACATTGAGGGGTATGAAGAACTCGTATTAGAGTCGACTTCTTCCCACTTCTGAGAACCGTCGATAGTGTCGGCATGTGATACTGTCGAGGCGGCCACCTGAAGGTAATTTAATTCAGTTCTTTGTCAACGAAAGATTGAACCCGAGAGGACGCACATGAGGTTGGGGCTCTTCGGAGGTTTCGGAGACCACTACAGTGCTCTCCTCCGTCTTAACCTCTGCTTGCTGCTCTTGGGCTTGTTCCTCACTCTCAGAAGGAACAAGCACAGTGGATTCGGACACTTCAGAGGCAGCGACCAGCTCATTCGGAGGGCCAGGGATAACCTCCGGTTCAGGTTCAGGTATACCCGCAGCCTTCCGTTTCTCAGCTTCTTCACGCTCAGCAGCCCGTTTGGCCTCCCATTGCTCACGGACTTTTTCAGCCTTCTCGCGAGCTTCAGCTGACTGGGCACGCCATGCTTTAACCTGATCCTCGTACTCCTGTTTCCAGGTTTCTTCTTCCCCTGGTGCAGGAGTAGACTCGGTTATCGCTGCAGCAACAGCCTCTTCGAAGGAAACTGGGCTAGACTCAGAGACGGGTGCAATGTCTTCTGGGGCAGATGCTTTTGCTGTTGGGATGACCGATTGGCGACGTGAAGGAGGAGGTGAAAAGGCTTGTTCAAAGGCAGCCTGGAGGTAAATGCATCTCGTTAACAAAATTACGGAGACTAAAGGATATTCTGAAAGTTTACCTCAAGTATATGTTCGGTATCCTCTGTTGGAATTGCCATTGTCAAGTGAACTGAGCGCCTAGCAGCGAAGAAAGGAAAGGAGTAGAGGCGCTGTCAGTACTAAGCGCGACGAGACTTGGATTTGTCGGACGTCACACGCACTCGTGACGGCAACTTTTTGATGGATTTTCCGTTCTGCCAACATTTCGGTGAGCACATAAGGATTGCACCATCCCTTCCCAACGCTATCAAGAGAAACCAGGTTTTCGTCGGCATATAGGGGCCTACATCTTAATTAGAAAATGTGAGCGGTGCGACTAGAAGGTCTCGAAGGAGAATGCACTTTTAGAGGCAATTCCTCTAGAGGGCTTGAGACCCTGATGCTCCACACAATCTTCATGAATTCATCCAAGAAGATTTTTTGAGATCCTTCCTTAACTTGACTGAGGCTGGTCAAACGACACGGGCACCGCCGCTTCCCATGCTCAACGCCCTCGCAACCGCCGATACATCAAACGGCACAGTACCTCGGCACCTGTGAAATATGTACCTCTCAAAGCCGCCCTCGTCAACCCGATTTCGGTTCCCACTCCGCCAATACAGCGCACAAGTCATATGGTCACTAAAGTCTTGACATATGAAGTCGATAAATAATTAGCCTCGATGTATGTGAATTGCCAGTGACATCTATTCATCGCGGATCTTTCCAACGAGACCTTAACGTAAAGATAAGCCCTTGCAGTCAAAAACAAGGTAATCTCTAAGAAACCGCACCCTAATCTATACTCCCAACCTACACATTCGCCGCTCATCTTCTCCCGAGTCTGAGAGCACGGGACACAATGTTTCGTACAAAACCCGCAACCGTAGTAACCAAATCCCGTCAAGTCATAAATTCTGTCGATGTTGTCTTCCCGACAAAAAGAGAGGCTCCTCTGAGCTACCAAAGGGGTGCAAGGACGAGGATCTAATCTCCCCTCCAAGTGCACTGGCAAGCACGCGATGTGGGGTAGTTGCATGACGAACATACGGTCTCTATGGCCACATATGATCAACGCGGTCCAAGTATNACTGGTTACAAGACCCATTAAAGTGGCACCGTAGCGACTGATAATCGATATCCCCGGACTACTGAACACCTATGTGTTAATTTGCCTTTAGTCGTTTAGCGGCTTGAGGCTATAGCCCCAGGGAGCCGCAGAACGCCGCTTTGCTGGGTAACTGTGCTGATGCGCTGATCAGAAGTTGACATCATCTGCTTCATTCGTGCCCAGACCGGCGACCTGGCGGGCTCAAGGCGACCGTGCCAGATTATCTTTAAACAGCCTATCTGTTCTCGCGGCTTTTGTCTACATCTTTCCTCACTTCTCTACTTCATTTCCCCTCTTGCAAGCCATCCCAGACCTTCTACGAGATACACCATGTGCAAACGAGAGTGGTGAGCGCACCCACTCGTTGGATTTATCTCGGTGTTCTGATATCGCTTCTAATCTGCAGCATTGGCGATTACTACAGACCTTGTAATGTCGGTATTTTTTAATGAAGATCTCGTCTGTGTGGATCGCTTATGGCCTGTGTTATATCGCTAGCATTGGGTCTTCGACTACGAGACCGGCGAGCTAGTCGATTGTAATGAGCCAAAGTGCCGAGACAGCGCGAGCCACATCCACAAAGGTAAAGAATGGGAGTGTAATTGTGCACCGGTGCGTTATATCTCCGGTCCTTGCTCAGCGGACCTCACTCAAACGTTATCATTCAAGTCGCTCCCTTACGACGCCCGTGAGGGCGAGTCTAAAGTTCGCAACATGTTCCACAAACTATGCCCCAAATGCGCTGCTGCGACTTCCAGCCGTGGCAGGTGATAGACTTACATGATAACGCCACAATTCATACTTAAACTGTGTTGAAAGGACCAAATAGCAATATTCCAGTGTCGTCGAACGTTTATTCAAATGTGCAACGTAGTATTCGTCGAGGCCAGATATTAGCCAACGTTCCCGCAATGGTATATATCTTTGCGCCCACACGACTGCTAAATCCCAGAGATAAAAAACTGAAACTTCTCGACTTTCTCGAACATCAAAACCTCTTCCCACCCCTCTTAATTGGCTGCCTCACGCCTCTCTTTGCGGTTCCTCCACCAATAGCATTACCTTTCAGCTGTGCAACCCGAGCCTTCCTCTCGGCTTCACTATCACTGTCACTCGAAGACAGTTGAGCGGCTTTAGCTTTCTTCTGAGGCGGCTTGACAGGAGACGAATCGTCGTCTGAAGTCTGTCCTCCAGTTGCTATAGCTTGTTCAGGGGTCTTTGCGCGCACAGTAGTTGAGCGAGAAGGTTCAACAAGCGGAGATTTTGATCGCGCATTCGGAGAAGCAGCCGGTTGCAAGTATGATGGTTCAGGTGATGCCAAGCGTTTCGGAGTGAGTTGACGGCTGGTCTGGGACTGAGACATTTTCGCTCTCGTCGGAGCCAGAGCGCTTGGTTCGCCTTCATCTTCTGAGGATTCAGTCGCCGAATCTCCCTTGACGGGTAAACGGGTTGATTTCGGAGCACGTCGGGGTGATGGCGAGATGCGCATTGGTGAGCGGGGCCGATGTGTCTGGGGTGGCTCACTCATTTCCTAGGCGCCCGCATTAACAAGAGAATCACCCATCCGTAATGGGCAAGTGACTTACTACATCCAGATTGAGCGGCATGCTCTTTTTATGCGTGGTTTTCGGTGAGGCCGAAGTCGTAGCAGTAATTTGTAAGTCGGGCTCCTCAACCGAGGAAATGATATTTGCTAGAAGACGGGGAATAAAAAAGTATATGAGTGATCAATGTCAGTCTCTCATGATTAAGGCGAGGAACTTACGAAGGTCTTGTAAAGAATTAAACATCGCCGTAGTCCTTCTTAGGATTGTCGAGACGCGCGGCTTGGAGAGGGCGTTCTTAATATGAGTATCGACAGAACGTCGAGCTGTCCGACCAATCTTGTCCACGGCCTAAGTATCACTTCTTGTCAGAGATAAAGCACTCGTTATGTACTGATAAAACGGCCGTGTACCTTCTCTACGTCAGTGTCGGACATGACTTGAATGGGTTCAGCAGATGTGAACATTAGATGGTTTGTGCTGATGAGAGGCAAAACGAGTTGCCTGGATATCGTCTCCGCAGACAGCTTATGGCCAACAAAGCACGTCTCCCATCTCCAACTGAAAGAAGTGCTTTCCAGCAAGAATGCAACGTCCTATTAAAATTATAAGCTCACAAATTCAGAAGCGGGGCGTGTGGTGAGCGCACTGAATAATTAGTTTCCACGACTTGAAACGTTAGCGCGTTCACTCCGCCTAACGTATGGGCTCTGCCTAGTAGTTCCAGTATAGAAGTCCTCCATTCGTCTTCATCTTCTGTATTCGTGAATGATGCAGGTGCTCTGGGATTACATTGCCTCCATCGTCTTGCGATTTGCTGACCCGTGAGTTCTGGTAAACCGATAGCTCAGATCAGTTGCAAGCGCAAGTGGTACAAATCTATAATTTACCTTCAAGCCAGACAGACTTGGTGTCCGTAAATAGGATAGAGCAAGTCAAGTCAATGGTGGACGAGACGAGTTTCTATCAATCATGAAGACCTGCAAAGTTCTTGACTGACACCCGCGTAATTGACAAGAGGCAGCACTGACGAACAGATATGGAGTTGAGGAGCTAGAGTTCGTCTTAACGAGCCATTCCTTTCCTAAAAATGGCTGAAAGGAGGTCTGGAAAGAAGATCCGGCATGAGGATGTGTTCCAAGATCTGTTTGTAATAATAGGACCTCTGACATGTGGTTCGCTGGTAGGCGTGAATCAGGTGTTCCTCGACTTATCGATATGGCTACACGTTCCTGTATTTGACCTGCGAGGTCGAGCTCTATAAAGTGCTTCGATTGGTGTTGGTTGGCTGGTGAGAGAGGTTCTGTGACTGTTGACCCCACAATGCATATAACTGTCACATCACAAATTTACAAATGATTGCCATGTTAATCAAATCATGATCGATATGATCTACTAAGTATAGCTTGGTAGTAAAGCCGTCCCCGTTACCTGGCCGTGTAGTTGTTCCCGTCAGCGAGGATGCTTGAAGCTTGAAGCTTTGGAGGCGAGGCCCTATGATTAGTCCTTCGTCACTGAAGTACTGACAGCTCATTTCCACGCGACGTTCTCCTTCCCTTTGTTTCAGAGCCCTAGGTTACGAAAAGCCCCTTTGGCAAGTTGATAGGGCATCCGAGCTGAATTTTTGAGCACAAAGAGCCTTATGCCGCTTCTCGAGAGCTGACACCTGGCAGTCTGCCTCGGTGCGCTGCAAGTGCGTAGTTTATAGGAGATTGCGGTGATCTAAGTCACCTCATTNTGCCNACAAAAGTACNCTNTAGTCCACAGGCAGTCAACAGCATGGNCATATGCCAGGCTCACTATCGTNAGCCCATCTATCGTCACTCGAAGGANAGTGAAAACTAGACGAGCNTTCAGATCCTGCATCNATAATCAACGCGNGTCCAAAGNTGCTATTNNTTTCTNTCTCATGATTGATATACAGTCGNACNNAATNAAAGTNCGAATTGANAGGGTTCACAGGTTGAACGTTGAACGTCACAACAAGCCCTGGCAAGNCCAAGGTCNNTTGGTATCTTCNANNCGTGCTGGTCATGTCCGATGTCTTGNCCANTTATCCGGAACTCNNTTGTTTNCTAGACTTNCGANTTCCAGTCNCGCATATGTTCGTAAAATCCGCTCATCACTGTGTCCCGGCAAGACCATGAATNCAGTAAGTACTAGAAGTCATCATACNAAAAAGGTTGTTGATGTGCTTTTTTGCTCTNAGGATTGACGGGAANGTATGAGATTNACATATNTTTACGAAAAGAGTCTCAAGCGNAGATCGATAANGAATGTTACATGNGTCCACACTAAAAACTTTTGCTCGCGTTGACGGTGTGCTGACGGNGGACGCGGTCTTGGCTCGTNACCGATCAGGAGGTGAAGATTCCTGATAAGCANTGGTGACGTCACCTCATTGCACCCACAAAGTACGCCTTNGTCCACAAGTGGTTAACAACATAGGNGNACCANAATGACGTTTACACCAGAGGCGCACCTATTGTTACTAGAGNTTGAACGAGAACAAAAACCATGCANGCTCTCGGATCCTAGATTACCAGCGCGCGTNAAGCGTTCATTACTGTTTCATGATCGATGTCCAACTGGACCTAAATGAACGCTAGATCTTTCTCAGTCCGGTATGACGGGGTTCTGAACGTCACAAATCACAGCAATTCGGCAGCGACCGGCTATTACTGCACCAGCGCCGGAATCACCAACCCCTCTCTCGATATTCGCACACTGACTTTGTTGAGCGTGTAAACGGCTAGGGTCATGTCTAACGACGATGCCTCGTGTTCGTCGTTTGTTTGATATCCTGCAGAAACTCAACCAAAATGTAAGCGACCATCAACAGGCTGGCAGACCCANGGGGAATAGGGTTCACTCAGTTGGGTGTGATTGCTGTGGAATGAATTCNTTGGTCGAAAGGAGTAACGCCAGTACTCGGGAGCCGATGATGGAAGAAATGATAATCAGGATGGAACCTGATGGTGTCGTTGCGCGTGGTTGAACTATCAGTCACCCCACCGTGTCAATGGTGGCTGCATTCCGTGCTCATCGACGCGCCGAATCGATAACACAGGAGCTGTAGAGCAGTTTTACAGAGACTTTGCAAGGCACCAGGCCCAGTAATAAACAATGGTTGCGAGGTTTGGTAAGTGGGAAGCCGAAATCCAAGCACAAGAAGAGTGACAGGGAAAGTACGTAAGGTCACGCGGCGCTTGGACGCGACGCGTCNGTGTTCGCGTTATTTGCGCAAGTATCGCCGGATCACGTGGCCGTAGTTCGAAGTGAATCTAGGTGAACTTGACCAAGGTCGCTTGGTTTCTTCAGAGGCTGACCGGTGGACTTTGTTCCTCTCTCTTCACTTTCTCCTTTCAATATTCAGCCAACCGGCTCCTCGACTTNTCCACCACCTCTTTCCNCTCGCCCACGCCAAATTCGACTCTTTTCGCAAGTATTTCGCACACGCTCGTCGTCACACTCTTCAACCAGTAAATACCTTCAAACCTCACGATGGCCTCAAATCACGTCCGCGTAAGTCTATTCACGATGNCTATCGCGTACTACAGCAGTCTNACNTTTTTTCAACCGATAACTNAGATACCACAACGGCGCACCACCCTCGCGCAGCGCGCCAAGGCCGATGAGAATGCCGTTGGACGGCATCTNCGCCAGAACTCTCAAAACACAGCTGGACCTATCCGACACGCCGCAAAGGAGAATGCGGTCAAGACTGGTGTCGTCCGCCAGGCATTAGGGGAAGTGACCATGGCTGCCGTCAATCGCAAGGTCTGTTGTGCTGTGGTAATNCTACAGCCCCCTAGCGTCTAGCGTCTGACGCGACCTTCCCTCTAGGACGCTGGGCTGAAACCGGCAGCCGGAAAGGAGAAGGAAGAGGTCGGACTCAAACGAGGCCGTTCCGACTCCACTTCCTGTGCTCAGCGAGTACCCTTGGGCCCGGGCAGGGCTCCCGCGGCCCCTCCTGTTTCCAACCCCGTTAATGCGCGTGTTGCTGTTGCACGAGCACGACAAAGTTATGCNTCTACTCGTCGCGCTTCACGAATCGCTACGTCTATATCCCAACCTATCGTCCCCCCTCCCCAAGAAGAGGTCGAAACCGTTAAGGATGTCCCCCCACAGAGTGAAATGGATATCGAGGANGAACCCTCCGATGAACCTCAAGATGAAGCCGAAGTCGCTAATGAGCGAGAAGTTGAAAATATGATCGGAGTTGAGCAAAGTGATGAAGAGGAGGCATCGGAACCCTCCCAGGAGTCGAAGCCACCCCGTATATGGCCCGAGATCGGTACGGAACGAGCAGCTCGNTATGCCAAGGAGCTCCAAGCCATTCGCGAAACGTTCCACGATGAGGTCGACATGTTTGACACCACTATGGTTTCCGAATACGCGGATGAGATTTTTGATTATATGTCTGGTCTCGAGGTTCGTGTATCAATACGGGATCAGAGATCGACTATATACTCACTTGCTCATTAGGAGGNAGTCATGCCTCAACCCGACTATATGTCCAACCAAACCGAGATCACTTGGGAGATGCGCCAAACCCTCGTTGATTGGCTACTCCAAGTCCACTTCCGCTATCACATGCTTCCAGAGACTCTGTGGATCGCCATTAATATTGTTGATCGCTTCTTGTCACGGCGAGTCGTATCGTTGGGCAAACTTCAGCTCGTCGGTGTCACAGCGATGTTCATTGCTGCCAAGTACGAGGACGATTCTCGCCCCTTCTGTTGAAGAGTTCGTCTTCATGACCGAGAACGGTTACACCAAGGAAGAGATCCTCAAGGGCGAGCGCATCGTTCTGCAGACCCTCGATTTCAGAGTATCACACTATTGTTCTCCCTACAGCTGGATGCGTAAGATCAGCAAAGCAGATGACTATGACATACAAACACGGACGTTGAGCAAATTCCTTACTGAAGTCACTCTCCTCGACCACCGATTCCTGAGAGTAAAGCCAAGTCTCGTCGCTGCCATTGGGATGTACTGCGCAAGAAAGATGTTGGGCGGTGATTGGGTATGTGTGCTCTTCATAATATACCCTGCCATGTTGCTGCCATGTGCCCAGCGCGTGTCAGTCGCGTCTTGATGAAGTGTCATGTGACTGACTCTCTTTACCAGAATGAGGCATTCGTTTTCTACTCGGGGTTCACCGAAGACCAACTCGTGCCCGGCCACCAATTACTCGTGGAGAAGTTAGCAGAGAGCGGCTTTTCGCGTCAGTATGTGTGCAAGAAATACGCTAATAAAAAAATTCCTCAAGGCATCGGTCTTCGCTATCGACTGGGCGAGACAGCATGTTCACGACCTAGAACCTGCGGAAACGATGATGATTGAGGATTAAATGGTGTTCGCACATACCGCAGCGAGATGCCCGTTTCCTCTGTGTTTACCTCTTGCTCTATGCTCCTCCACGTCGTATCGGCTGTCTTTCATTTCATCCACNGCATTTTTCATCTAATGACCACCAATTTGCATGTCTCTTGTCTATGTCATCCTCGCTTTTTATTTTTTTCCCTTGCTATCGCACATCCTCCTCGCCTTCTCTCTCTCCTCCGTTCATCTTCTCTCCCCTTTATCCGCCATAACGACACCTACTTTCTCTTTGATATGAACATTTCAACGCTTCTCTCTGTTCCTCTCCCAATCCCCACGATATGTTTTTATGATTCCAACTATGTCCACTCCTTTGAATTTACTTATTACCTCTCTCTTCCATGTTTTCCACCTCAATCCTCTCGTCGTGTAAAACTATTCATTTATGTTTCCTTATATCTCTTTCATTTACTCATTTTTATCTCGTCTCTCCTGTCTCTCTCTCTCTTGATCTCTGTGTCATTTTTATCGATGTGTTTCTCTCTCACCTCTCTCGTTCTGAAAAGTTCGCTCCTGGATGCATCCGTACTGGCTTGGACATTCGTTCACCATTCGTGCTCCTGTTTTCTTCAAGACTCAATTACCTTTTTCATGCAGTGCATGATATATATTCTGCTTCGCCTGTGTATATATCATGCGCCCGGAAGCGAAAAGAATTTATTTATTGGGAACCTCGACTTTGTGACGACCTTTTACGAATAGATTTGATGAATGAAATCCTGAATCATATGTATATTCACCAGCACCCGCAAGTTCATCTTAGAAGCAAAAGGCCAACGACTTCGTATAAATCTCGTGGAACAACAACATCGTTGCTCAAGCGCTCGAGATAACGTAAGTAAATCAACAGACACTGCACTTTTGCAAGTTCCGGTCCTCAGGGTCCGGATATTATATAAGGTGACCGGTGATCGAGGTCATAGTGAAGGTCCGATTTCACGTGCGATTATGACGGAGTACTATTTCACGTTTCGTCGCCGGAGGGCTTCACCTCACTTGATTCCCTCCTTCTGCTTAATCTACTTTTCGTTACTATGACGCTCTCGTTCAAAGGACATACTGTGGTTGTGACTGGTGCTGGTGGCGGTCTTGGTAGAACGTGAGCTTTAAAACCTGGATTTCGCTGATAGATGGCCGGAGTTACTCATATTCGGAACATAACGCCTTGTATTTGTGTAGATACTCGCTGTTATTCGCTTCTCGGGGTGCGAATGTCGTTGTAAATGACTTCAACGCTGCTGCTGCACAGAAGGTCGTGGACGAGATCACCCAGGGTGAGTAATATTTTTGGATATCGTCCAGTCCATTCTATGTCGTCATAGGATTCTGACGAACTGAACCGTGGGCGTAACCTAGCTGGTGGAAAGGCTGTTGCGAATACTTCGTCTGTATCAGATGGTGCTGCTGTTATTAAAACTGCTGTTGATAATTTTGGTACTGTGACGATCCTCATCAACAATGCTGGTATCTTACGGGACAAGGGGTACGCATCTTGCATCTCATCCTCTATTAGTACAGCGCTAATAAGTTTGGGCTCAGGTTCAAGAATATGTCAGATAAGGAGTGGGATCAAATTACTGAAGTTCACCTCAAGGGTGCCTTTTCTTGCACAAAAGCTGCCTGGTCGCTATTCCGCAAGCAGAAGTTTGGACGTGTGATCAACACCGCTAGTGCTGCTGGTCTCTATGGTAAGTATGGAAAGCGGAGGCGGACACAATGAGGTGGCTGATTGTGGCACTAAGGAAACTTTGGCCAGGCGAATTATAGTGCTGCTAAGATGGGTCTCATCGGCTTCACGCAGACTCTTGCCCGCGAGGGTGCTAAGTACGGCATCAAATCCACTGCCATTGCTCCCGTAAGCCATGTCTACGCTTCAAAGACCCTTAGCTGACCGAATGTTGTGGTACAGATTGCGGCATCACCCATGACGGAGACTGTTATGCCACCCGAGATGTTGGCTAACCTTAGTGTATGTGTATTCGAAATCTGGCAGAGCAATATTGACGTCTATCCTCGTAGCCTGAATACGTTGCGCCATTCGTGGCTGCGATCTGCCATCCTGATGGTCCTGACGCAACTGGCAAGATCTTCGAGGTCGGCGCCGGTTATGTTGCTGAAGTACGATGGNAGAGAAGCCAAGGCACTNTCTTCAAGACTGACGCTACCTTTACTCCAACAGCCGTAAGAATGCATGTTTTCTTGTGCAAGATTCATGTTGCTCACTTGTGACTAGGTGAAAGCCAAATGGAACGATGTTATCGATTTCTCGAAACCATATTAGTGAGTACCGTGGCNGCTTCTGAACCGAACGTTCAAGTAACATGTTTCAGTCCTAAGGCAGTTACAGACGTGGACTCAATGGTTTGTAGATACACGCATATTCCGTCTGGCTTTTCAAGATGCTAATCAGCATATTTACCGCAGGGCCTTCTAGAAGCTGCCAAGAAGGCACCTTCAAATGCCCAACCAGGACCTGAAACACGATTCGATGGTCAGACCGTTATCGTCACTGGTGCTGGGGCAGGCCTTGGACGCGCATATTCNCTCATGTACGGCCGTCTTGGAGCTAATGTCGTGGTTAATGATGTCAACGGGGATGCTGCCAACGCTGTCGTAGATGAGATCACCAAGGCCGGTGGGAAAGCTGCTGCTGCTGTCTTCTCTGTAGAAGATGGTGACAAGATCGCTCAGCTTGCCCTNGAGAAGTTTGGTGCCGTGCATGTGCTGGTGGCCAATGCTGGTATCCTGCGGGATAAGTCATTCCAGGCCATGTCTGAGAAGGAGTGGGATCTCGTGATTGCCGTGCATCTCCGGTTAGTTTTCTAATCAATAAACTCTTCACGGTTCTGACTCAGTGAAAATAGTGGTACCTACAAGGTGCATAATTACAATCTTCGGGGCAGAAAGGATTACTNACTGTACCATTACAGTGTGCGAAGGCACTCTGGCCCATTTTCCAGAAGCAGAAGTACGGTCGTATCGTCACNACTGCTTCGCANGTTGGNATCTGTATGTTGTCCTGTTCGACATGGCTTTACATAGGTCTCTAATCAGAATCTCTTGTGTCAGATGGCAACTTCGGCCAGGCAAANGTNAGTTCCTNCTTATCTCAAATAATTGATTAATCTCATTTCAATAAATCCAGTACTCGACTGCCAAAGCTGGAATTATCGGCTTNACTCGTACACTTGCGATCGAGGGCAGGAAGTATGGCATTCTCGCAAATGCCATTGCTCCATCGGCAGGGACCGCGATGACCAGCACAATCTGGCCTCCGGAGATGGTCGAAGCCTTCAAGCCTGATTTNATCGCCCCTGTTGTCGGCTTCCTCACCAGCAAAGGTACGTTGACTTGAAATCATGCTGCAAATCATACTGATGACGGTACCTAGACAACGAGGAANCGAGTGGCGCCCTTTTTGAGATCCTCGGTGGTTGGGCTGCCCAAACACGCTGGCAACGCTCTGGAGGACACGGTTTCCCACATACAAAACCCTATACACCCGAAGATGTCATTGATAAGTGGAGTGCCATCACGAAGTTCGGTACGTCTGTGACTTCANCCTNGATGTTCTATCGCTTACAGGTTCATTCTTCAAGACGACAACGCGACCAATCCTTCTTCAACCCAAGAGGCCATCCAGTCTATTGTAGCNAACTTCGAGAANCAGGGCGAAGCACCCGTTAAAGCGAAGCTCTGATTTTACTTCATACCTTTATCTATNCTTCTAGACACCATTTGTATATTCCACGCTTGTAATCATTATTCAATCATTTCGTTGTCAAACCTTGTGCCAACGAANGGAGTCGCCTGCTCTGATTGTTTTCATAAGCGCCAGNTAATCACCGAGGCGTCTTCCAAGTGCGTTTCAATTTCACGAGGAAACTGTGAGCATGTGATTAAGGGAANGAATCGTAAAGCGGGTNGCTTATAAGTAATCATACATACATCAACTTTTCTATCGAACATATTTCTGGATAAACGCCATGGTCGACTTCAAGGATTCTANTGCCTTCGCTGATCCAGAGGACTCAAAGCTCGTTGCTGATGCCAAAAAGACCGTTCCCGAACCNGTGCCGTACGATTATACCGAGGTTCGGAGCTCAAANATGTACTCGATGTCTCGCTCTGACCTCCNCCTCTCGTCACACAGCGGGACGTTATACTATATAACTTGGGTATCGGTGCTACTGAGAAGGAATTGCAATGGACTTATGAGGGAGATGACGAATTTGGCGCATTGCCAACGTTTGGTGTCATTCCACAATTCCCNGCCAGCTCTGGAGTTCCGCTTGATTGGCTGCCTAACTTCAACCCGGTGAGCACTCTCACAGTTTGACGGCGTGTCCTTGACCAACGCATGTGCTGCATTTATCTGACACGTTTATCTTTTGTAGGCGAAATTGCTNCATGGAGAGCAATACCTCAACATTAAGGCACCTATCCCAACTGGTGGTTCACTCGTTAGTGAAGCTCGGTGCGTCATTNACGTTTTACTAATGCAGCGCTATTAACCTGGATCAAGCTTGCTTGAGGTNCTCGATAAAGGCAAAGCGGCNGCAGTAACGAGCATAGTTGAAAACCAAGGATGCAAAAGTCAGGGAAAGGTCATCTTCGAGAACCAGTCAACTGTCTTCATTCGTGGTGCTGGTGGATTTGGTGGCAAGCGTACCGGAAAGGGTGTGTCACTCTCATAAGTCTCATCCTCAAAGCGAGATTTACTGAGCGTTTTAATTTGCTTAACTGGAACCGTAATAGATCGGGGTGCCGCTACCGCTGCGAATGCACCACCCAGACGCGCTCCTGATGCTGTAGTTGAGGAGAGAACAAGCCCATCGCAAGCAGCATTGTACCGGTATGCTTCCCTTCCTCACTTACCCTAACGCACTAACAGGCATGAAACCGATACATGCAATTTATAGACTGAGCGGTGACGCCAATCCTCTACACGTAAGCATCTCACTCAGCTCCTTTTATCGGAATTGGCGGTTAATCAATCTCGCATCACTCCGTACGTTAGATCTTGCCCGAATTCGCCGCCATCGGTGGGTTTGAGCAGCCAATTCTCCATGGTCTTTGTACCATGGGTATTGCTGGGAAACATGTTCTGAAGACCTATGGTTCCTACAAGGATATCAAAGTCCGGTGCGTACACTCTCTAAGCGTGTGACGTGCTGCTCAAGACTTACGCATACATGACGTAGTTTCGCTGGCGTTGTATATCCCGGTGAGACTATCATCACTGAAATGTGGAAAGAGGGCAATAAAGTCATTTTCAGTGGGTACCAACTCCCATCCATCATTTGCCAAGGCTAGGGTACTGACGCAATGACCCTAGCTGCCAAAGTCAAAGAGCGCAATGCTGTGGCACTGGCTGCTGCTGCGGTAACACTGGTTGAGAGCCCTAAATCTAAATTATGAAAAGCCTACAGATGTCTGAGTATCACATCGTGCTGTTGTAGTAATCTCGGGTCACCTCAGCTATTATATCTATTGCGTCATCTCTTTTCTCTCACCGCGCCCTGCTGAGATTTTTCGATTCCGAGCCTATCGTATGTGGTTGTCCTTTGACACAGCGCCCAACTTCACTCTTGGAGAATCACATCTTCGGCACATGAGGTACGCGCCGAAATCTTGGCACTGATTATCCATAGAACAGCCCGATCCCTCCTTCCCTACCACTCGGCCAGGCTAGTAAGAAGAAGCCACTGAGGGTTACCATCCAGGCGGCGACCCGCTTTAGGAAAACTCAAAGACAATCGCAATCTTGGTCTTCAACTGTACCCTTCTATCACGGTGAGCAAAATAGCATGACATGCACCGCCCCGTATTTACTGCGCTCGCTTCTCTGCATTTAACTTCAAGAATCTCAAGTAACGTTATTGATATGGGCCGCCGAAATTCCATCGTCCAATAACATTGCAAGATAATATCAGATAAAAAATATACATACCCCAGAACCAGGAACTGTAGGCGAAAGAGTGACGAAGTAGGCTGTGTGTAAGAGAAAGTCGAGAGCCCCATACATATGTGTAATTTCACCCCTGATGCACTCGAACCGACCGTAAATCTGGCTGTTCCGTGACCTTGAGGCTGTTGAAATCGTGATAGCATGCCAATCTTCCAAGATTAGCACACAACATGGTCTTAATGAGCAGCGGTATCGATGAGCAGTGATCCTAGGAAAGACGGAAAGATGATGGGAAGTTGGAAAAGGAACGTGAGTGGGGGTATGGTACTATGACCCAGGAAAAGAGAAGCGTATCTTCATAGACGCGAGGCCGATCACTGGGAACCAGCCCAGTGGGAAAGAAGAAGTGGTCACCCAGCTGATGAGCATCCTCGAAGTAAACTGGCAGGAAGCCGTGTTTCATTGATCAGACTAGTGGTAAGGAGGAATCTTGATCGCCGGAACGGTCGACTGCTGTGAAAAGAATAACTGACATTATACGTATTAACGAGCCTCTCCCAACATTGACTCCCCAGAATTCCCTTGGTGATGAGGACTGCCAGCGTCTAACTCCTCGACAATCCATCGAGTACGAGATAATAAGATATGGGTATAGATTAAACGGATGGATCGTTTCTGGGTATAAAGTTACTGGCAGGATGAGAAGAGACCCGAGGCGTCGAATGCTATTGCATTGAATGAGCGAAATGCACTCGGAGCCAGGAATGAAATAACTTGCCTGGGTAAAACCAGAAGGTAAGGGCGAGAATGAAGTAGAGCACTGAAGATGCCAGTGAGCTAGGTGGGTGTGGTTGAGCGGTGGATAAACTCACTCATTAGTAGGAAACCCTCCAGCCAGTTGGACTTTCCATCCTGAACAACATAGTTGACTACAAGGACTAGAAGAACTAATGTTAGTTACTGAAAGCTTACATCGAAGGGAACTCTAACCTGAGAAAAAAAGAACGATAGACTCATATGGATCAAAAAGGAGTGTCATTGGCTTATCAAGAATCCAGCCAAGGGTAACAATAACACTGAACAGAAAATATGGAAATGAGATGTGTATGGCAGGATTGCAGTATATGAGCTTACGGAATAACGAAGAGGGCGATTTGCTGAATGGAAATAAAATGAGGACCAAGAAAAAGGAATATCGCAATGCAAAAAGACCTACCAGACTAGATCCTGCGGCGACGCTCAAACTCAGGTTGAGTTTGTCCTTGACCGATACAGTGACAGCAGTAACATGTTCTATCAGAAATAAGTCTTTGTCCTAGAGTAGGGATAAGTCAATTTGGCGTACCAGCTGCATTTCCAACAATAGGCAGGAGTATAATGCCGACGAATTCTACTTGGATACCACCTTGACTAGTGACGCCCTGAATTGAGTCAACTAGGAACTCGGCTGTTACTCCAACCAACTTTCATGGCACAATAGTGAGAAACACGCGATGAGCAAAGATAAACCATATAATTACCGCGGTGACAACTACAAGTAGAACCAGGGCCACCCAGGCCAGTACCGCAGGCGTTTCTACCTCAGAGACCGTTGAAGCAGCTTCTATGTCTCTAGTAGGCACCGGGATGGGAGCGCTGCCACGGACACTTGCACTTGGTCGTGAAATAGTCGTGCCGAAAGTATGCTCACGAGAGGTCGTAATAGCCGATCCGTCATGGAGATCGGTTGGTTCGCTATGCATAGGGCTATCGGTGATCATATTGAGACTCTCGTTGGACTTCTTTTCAGCTGCCTTTTTTGCCTTTGCCTCTCTCCGCTTTTTACGATACGCAAATTCTGTGGACTTGACGTTGTCTGGAGAGTCATCGTCGAACATCTGTGCGTGGGACCAGAGCTGGAACAACAAATATCCAAAGTAGACTGGCGAGATTTCAAGATCATCAGATCCAATAGATTGGTTCAGGAAGATGTCCGTCACTCACTGATTAGGAGAATAATTGCTGTCTGGAAATCGAGTACTTGTTCAGCCCAAATCTTCTGCAAGAATAATAGACTTACTCCACGGCTCACGGCCAAGATTTCACGTCCTTCCTTGTCGTCAGAAATTTGTCCACCAGCAACGAAATGAAAAGCCGCCGGCAGCAGAACAGCAATTACGCTGATTAACAATAAAGACGAGTTCAGCTGGACTGCGCCTATATCAATCCAAGAAAGCCTGTTAATCGGAGTGATAGATCACAGGGTGAAAACACTCACCAACGCCAAAACCTTGCTCCTGATACTTGAGCCCACCGGCGAAGAAACACATTCCAAGCACGAGAACTGATCGGGCAAGGAATTATGTGTAAATTTTGCAAAGGAAGCTTATGTAAAGGATTCCGGACACGTACGGAGGTTACTGAGAATAGATCCTACCACTGAACGAAGGGGAGTCAGTCATCCTGGTTGACTACAACTCTATTGCCGCCTGGGAGATTTCCCAGCCAGTTCTAATCAAGACTTACAAGAGGACTGGACAAGACGCAATTCGCATTTAACGAGTGCTATGATCTAGAGAAGACAATCAGTTCCAAACATTAGTCCAAATAGTGTAAATGAGCAACACGAACAGCAACTATGAGTTCAACCCTGGCAATAAAAAAAGGCATCAATACGGGATCACTGCTAAATCTGCATATGATGCAGCTCACGCATTGCCCTAAACCGTGATACGCGAATGAGCGTCGCTACCATCAGACTTGGCCAATAAAATCTCACCAAAGTTGCATTCATCAAACCTGCAAGCGTTTGGCCCACGCGTAAAGATAACTCTTCAGTTGCCCAGCCTAGTAACTAAACAAACGGGTAGCAACATTTTAGCTCTATGTTTCGGTAACAACTCGGAAAATACACACCTTCGCCAAAGGAATGATCGCAAGGAACGTAACTAGAAGCAAAGAAACCGACTGTGAGCATCGAGTTTGATAACGGTACTCAACGGGTACTTGCATACGAAAATTAACGTATCCCTGTTCTCCATAGTGTGAGGGAGAGCAAAGTTGAGTGCCCACTATCAAAGTTCATTGGAGATCAGTTTTCCGAGGAGACGGGAAGTCAGCCGACAAGCAGCTCACTTACGGAAATTGGAATGAAGACAAGCATAACGTTCAAATCTAACGGAGAGTATTAACGGACAACGTGGTTGATTCATTGAGGTAAAACGTACAAGAGCAGCGAACAATAGCCCACAGGCTCTCGCGAAGAGTAGGCTCCTCGATCCGTCGCTCGGGCTGAAGCATTGACGAAAGAGACTGCGTCAAGGTCATACCCCGTCTCTTCTTCGTCTGCTGGCCCCCAGTCTCTCGTGGATTAGTGGTTATACGCGTCGTAGGCGGAGATGATGATATTGTAGCCTTCTTCTTGGGCGCAATTCTAGTCTCGGCGGGACTCTTCAGAGTGGCCTCAGCATTCTCCGGGGCCGTCTCGTGTGTCGCCTGCTCCGTTAATTTCGTTTCTTGCGTAGAGTCCTCCATGTCAGGTTTACCGTCCCACGTGGGTGAGGCAGACATGCAGTTGATGGGGTGATAGCGAAATAGGCCCTAAAAACGTGAGAGCGAGCTTCGGGAGCCAAAAAGAGCTTGGAATGGCTCGAGGTGGAGAATCGCTTGGCGGGCGCTCAAAAGTGGGTGGAAAGAATGACTGATGGACCCTGGTGAGTGACCACGCCTATATAGTAGGTTGACGTGCACTTTGCAGTGCAAAAGGGCACCTGAAGTATGTGGCGGGGAGAGAAGTGGTGTGCTGTTGTAGGGCCCTTACAGTTGGGAAGCAGGGACCTAGGGTCCTTACAATGAGATCACTGAGAGGGGAGAGCTGCGCGGTTGCCTGGAGGTGTCACGGCTGTACAGCAAAATCGAAAGAGACGAATTATGTAGTATGTTCTGCCGAGCCATCAAATTGCTCATGTCATCGGATATCTGGGGCTTTGCTGTGACCTCATGGCTCATGGGAAGACACAGCCTTAAACCCACCCCAGTGGATTGATGATTCGATTCGACTCTCATTGAAGTTAAGGCGCCGATAAGCCAAGGTTCGCCACAGCTTTAACTGCTCTGGCAGCTCTGGGATTCCTGAGATTCATGTTAAATTGTCGATTGTTATCGTTATCATTGATGCGTGAAATACAATACAGTTGAAAGGTAGATAAATAATAGCTTCGAAGAGGTCTACCGAGATATATCGAAAATAGCAGTCCCACAGATATACAAAAGATAGCGAAAGAAAACCGTTAAACACCAACAACCCAATATACGAACGAGCAATGATGTGAGAAGGAAGAACTTTAGCTGGGTAAACGTGAATTCAACAAATAAAAGCAGTGCCGCCGCCACGGCGAATAGTGTGTGGCTGCTACCGCAGCTCATCGCATGTGTCTAACAATCAAATACTTGATCATCCGATTTTTATTCAATTTTCGGTGTAATTGTGCCGAGATGCCCAGCGCGCGCATTGAGTATCCAGGGCACCTTGACTTCTTGTCGATACGAAGGGCCGTGTATGTGCGACCGGTGAAAGACGAGGATGAGTAGGTTCAACCCTGGTAGGCGAACGACACAGCACCATATAACCCGTCCTCGCGGCCAAGCAAGCCATATCCATGAAGAACCTAAGTATGTAGCGAATCAGATTCAGTCATTTAAACACGCACGATGACCTCAAAGGACGTAACGCACCTCCATTTTACGAGCGTGCCACCCAATGCCGCTGCCCACATTGCCGTTAGCGTCGGAAAGGCGATCCATCTCGACGCGGAAGGGATGGTCTGGAGGGAGATCACGCTTGAGGACGCTTCCGAGACCTGATCCCAATTCC
>JANIEX010000054.1:62008-76125 GCA_027627405.1 Leucocoprinus birnbaumii | reverse complement strand
TGTCGACCTAATGTGGATAGTGGGGGATTGTGTTTAAATAGAATGAGGTGTGGTAATGATAAACTATGTGTTAACGACTGTCGAGTTTGATTAGTTATGTGCTCACGGGGCCCATAACCTGTTGTGCGCAGTGTTCGAGGTATATGAGAAAAGGAGAATTATTGTTATTATTTCGAGGCTCGAGAGTAGCCCTTATATACTACAAAGATAATCTAGAATATTCTACTACATACTACAATAAGAATTGTCTAGTGTAATCGAGTGACCGCGAGATGTTTCGAGATAAGCGCCGACGTCACGAGGCGCCGGTGGAATGTCCGAGTATCGTCTCGGGCTATCGACAACACAGTGGATTGCGGTTGTCTGAGAGAAACGCTGGCTTGGGTTCGACAATCTGGTTTATATGAGAACGCTGCGAGAGGAAATGCTGTATCTTCCCAGTAAACTTACTACTTGTTGTTAAAATATTGAGTAAATGGGACAGACTTGTTTGAAACGGACTATAAGCCGTATGCTCCAAGAATGCTCAAGGTAGTAGCGTTAAAAGGCTGAGCATGGAATGGATGGATATATGTTGTCAAAAATAGCAATGAATCCGAGCACCGTGGTAGTTCAGCTGCTGAGAAGGCTCCCTGAGTGGTTAGTTCGATGACATTTCGAGACAACCACCAAGTCTAACAGCGTTTTTCTCACATACATTCAAGCCGCACGGCACCGTGGCATGGCTACTGTCAGTCCATTCCGAGTGCCTCTAGACTTCAAAATATCTTCATAGATTAAAAAAAAATCTTCACAGCATCCAACTGAGGGCGACGTGCACCGAGAATTAGCGTCTCTGATAGACCTACTAGAAGAACGACCTTGAACATGCCACTGGAATAAGATTTTGACGAAGTCCCACCTGGAGCAACAAAGCCGATCGAGGTCCATATGTCGCCCTTATTTGCCAATGAAACCAGCACTCGGCCGAGTCCAACGCCGCAAGTACTCAGGGACGGCTGCTGCTAAAAATAGGTCCATCTACAAACACTGCTCAGCGCTCAACGCCGTTTGATGCTCTTTCAAAACAATTATGACATCGAGGTCCGTATAGACTATATCGCTCAGAGTAGGACTCCAGAGCTGTGGTAGTACCATTCCAGTATTCATCTTGCGTGAAACACACCCACTTCCTTCCGAGGTTCAGGAAGGACATTATCGGAAGTAGTAATGGTCTACAAAATGAAGGTACTTCCCGGCATCAATTCTGCAGGACCCGTATGCATAGCCCTTGGTCTGCTGATTGCAGTTAGATCCTTCACATCAAGCTCAAGCTTAGCATGACCCCTATTTATTCATGAGATGACCAACAATCCGAGCACTCCCACTAGACTAGATCAGAGGAACCTACAATTTCTCAGGTGTCATGATCATCTCAGCTACATTAAGAGCTTTTCGTCACCCCAATAGACCATTTCCGTCAGTCCACGCAGTAGGAATGAGAGTTTTCCGAAGGGAAGTGTGGATGTACCGATGTACCGAATTCTGTCGTTGCAGCTTAAATCTCCGTTTTGCTAAATTCATCTTCGACGTTAAAGCAGTGAGTTACCACCTGCCTTCCGCGTGTATCATGATGAGAATGGGATACAGAGGATACGTACAGTGAACAAATTTCTTGTCTATGCCGGGGAGGTTTTGACTGGTTTTGAGCTGAAAATTCCTCGGAGGTTTTTATCGGGCTGATGGAGAAAGGAATACAATTCGGAAACACGACAAGAGATAAGCACTACAAACAGGAGTAGACCGGTAATAAACACTGATTGAGCAAGGATCAGGTAAGCCCGGGGTATACGGGGCCACCGGGTGGAACATAAGCCTATATTTTTTAGGTGAGCTGTTGGGCCTTGAGTCTTTGAGGAGTTAGAGTCGAAATACCTTGTTCGCTGCATCGCCCTGGTATACGTTAAAGAGAATTCCGGGATCGGTGGCCTATCCACATTCAACGACTACCCAGAACTTGACGTGAAAGCTTGAACAGTTACCTTGTATGTACCGGGGAAACTCAAACCAGATGGCTTAAGGCTTCCACCCCCAGTGACTAGGCACATGAGTCGTCACTTCCCAATCACCAGATGTCACGAACTTACCAGTGAGCTGAATACAAACTGGGTAGAATTGGGCGCCGCCGAGGTTTGCTGCCCCGTGCAACGCCAAGTTTTCGTGTCGAAGAAGCTGAGGATAACGTTAGGAGAGCTCGAAGCAGGAACAAAATCACTCACATATGCACCCGGTGCAATGTTGGCAGGAATTCTCACGTTGTAGGTGAAGTTACTCTTTGCAAGAGTATCGGAAGCCCATTCGCCGTTCGCATAGACGCTTTGTTGAATCTAATAGATAGATCGTTTATTAAAATTTCCAGCGGACGGAATGGGAAGTATGGACCTTGAACCAAGGTGAACCAGAATCGCCCTTCCAGACCGAGCAATCGTTGGTGGGACACTTCGCCATGTAGTTCAAGACTGGGCCGAAGTGACCGATCGGCCATGTATTCCAGAGGACCTGTACAGTGCCACCAGCAGCAACAGTGGCGGTGATAGGCCCCTATGAGGCGCCGTGAGCGGCAGTGCAGTCGCGTGAAATGTTAATGCTCACAGGAGGAAGCTTCGAGTTTCCAATTGAGCACGTAATATCTCCAGAGGTGGGATCTGCGATGTAACCACTATCGGGCTTTGTTGGACGGACGACACGTATGGGCTGTAAAAGCTTAGCATTGATCCTTTATCGGAGTGAGATTTGCTTACCTGAGGAGTTGTGTAGCCATCTGGGATAACCGTAGTCCTTAGTCTCACAATAATCAATAAACTTGTACAAAGCATCGTACCAGTGTTTACATTCCATCCTGCGATAGTCTGGCCATTAATCCTAATCCAAGGCACATAACCATGGGCGGCAACTCCGCTGACGAGGGTAGCCGCGGTACAGAGTAAAGTCGAGAGACGCATATTGGACTGTTGTTCAGCTTCGAAAGCAGAGAAGAGATATATAGCTTAATTGCGGGCCGGCCTTGTGGTTGTAAACTAGCTTGACGGATCATTCAATAGTTTCGGGGAAACATGGTGGTGTAATTTCCAGTGAAGTGATCTAGGCTGAGGCTATTGGGATTTTGTCGGAAATAACAAGTCGTCAGATGCTGAGCGCATTCCTCTTGGCTTATTTTCATTGAATAGCCATTTCTTCCGAGCATCAATGATAGACGAGTCCATCACCTGTGGAAGGGCTATCATGGGGAATCGACATAGGACTGTGGGGAAATTAGCTAGAAGAAGCGTGCATAATTGCTTTCTTGTACTGAATATCTAGAAAGGAACGCTCTCAGAAAAAAGGTATTCTTGATGATCGTGCCCCGAACCCCGCGTGAAGAGTGGATACCGAAGGCCAAGTACTACAATAATCTCCAGAAATGTTCACTGAACTCTTTAGCCGGCCGAGATCGGCTCAGCCAGAGCCCGAACTTGAAGTTTGAAGTATTCATTATGTGCTCTAGAGCCAAGAAATGCTGCAGCATTTCCTTTCATCCACCAGGAATACTCTTCCCCCGAGCTTCGACTGTGTTCAGGAATCAGCGGGGGTTAAACTTCGGACTCAGTTACCACCGGGGCGATGCCAAGGAAAATGCCAAGAGAGATAGGTTGAAGACATCCACCCTTAAGCCTAGGGAGATATCGCGAGTGAAAACGAGTGGACAGCTTGCTCAGTTGTTCTAACTTTGCCGACAACAGGCTCTGTCCAGCGGTGCACATGTAATTGATAAACGAAAACCCAGGTAGTCGGAAAGTGGCTTCCAGGTAAAACGAGACTATACGCCCAATAATTAGGTGTATTTAGGCCCTGGGAGCAATGGAGTTGGCTTCTATGTGTATCTAAACCCTCAAGGACCTCGTTTGAATAGTTCAGTCGCGCCTTTTGAATCTCGAGATTACTTCCCGAAGACAGCTGCATTGCTGAAGCCGTTGATTTAAAAGGCCAGGAGAAGAAGAAAGCCACAAGCATTTGTGCTTTAAGATCTGATTGAAAGGTGAAGCAAGACTGGGTTCATGGGCTGAGATGGCACAAGTTGGTTAACAGGCGTCGGGCGACTGGAGCTGGAGAACTTGATGTCAACGGCGGTGGATCAACCAGTCGCCCGACCGTGGAATAAGCTGATTCAGCTGATCCAATCAATGAGGTCTATAAACAAGCTTTCTTTCCCGCCATCCCGTCATTTCTCGCCCTCGTGGGGTCTGGCATCACATTTATCCGCATCTCGACTTATCTACCCCTATTCAGTGTCACGAACCTCCCATGATTCATTCTTTATCTTTTAACCAGGTCACATGCGCAATGGACAAATCCACTAATTTGTAAAAGCCTGCCCATGGACGAATCAAGCCATACTTTCATTCTCATCCTCTTATTACCACCATGACGACGATAGCAAACTGGAAAGAACGCGCAGCTGCAAAGAAGAAACAACAACAAGAGTCTATACCGAAGGAATGGGTCTTAACGAACCTTCCTGAGGAGAGTCAACTTGACGTCTCTGAGTTTCCTAGAACCTGTGGTTTGCTTACGGCTCGGGAGATAGAGATTACAGAGTCTCATGTGGACGTTATACTTGGTAATCTAGCGGGAGGTAAATGGACAGCGGTGGAGGTTACGACTGCCTTTTCGAAGAGGGCAATCATTGCGCATCAGTTGGTGAGAATGGCTGCACTGTTCTCCGCAATTTGACTGCGCTGAACTGTTAACATTAGGTCAACTGCTTGACAGAAATATTCATTGAGAGAGCTCTCGCTAGAGCTGCTGAGCTTGACGACCACTTCAAACGCACAGGTTCCGTTGTTGGACCCTTACACGGTGGGTGGAGGAAGGGTTCTAGCTCGTTGTTGCTAACACTGGCGCGTAATAGGACTTCCGGTGTCACTCAAGGACCAAATTTGCATCAAGGGTATTGAGTCCACTATGGGTACAACAAAGAGTTTAGACGCGACTTATTATTGCTAACCTATTCTCTATCAGGCTACGTTGCTTGGATCGGGAAGAATGTCACGAAAAACGCCGTCCTTACCGATATCCTCGAGTCGTTGGGCGCAGTTCTCTACGTCAAGACCAACGTCCCTCAGACGCTCATGGTCCGTACGCTTCTTCATCTATCTTGAATCAGTGCTGAACCTGGTTCAGTGGCCAGAGACATACAATCACATTTTCGGAAGGACGCTGAACCCTTTCAATCGCTCACTCACTTCTGGTGGTTCTTCCGGTGGCGAAGGGGCATTGGTAGGTACGTACGCTATTCCTTAAACATAGCTTTCGAGCATATCTCATGTCGCTTCAAGCACTTCATGGAAGCCCGCTTGGTGCGTAAACTTCTACTTCAAACTTATCTTATTGTTGACACCCACTGCAGGGGTCGGATCTGACATCGGTGGTTCAGTTCGTATTCCCTCGGCATTTAATGGGTTATATGGCCTTCGACCATCATACCACCGCATTCCATATGCTGGTTGCGTCAACTCCCTGGAAGGCCAGATCTCTGTATATTCGGTACTTGGTCCTATGACGACATCGATGAATGCTGTCAAGGCTTTCATGAAGGGAGTGCTTTCAAAGGAGCCTTGGAAGTACGATCCTCTTTGTATCCGCAAGCGATGGAGTGAAGATGAATATCACCTTCAAGACTATGAAGGCGGGAAACAGCTGTGCTTCGCGATTTTGTGGGATGATGGCGTGGTTAGGCCACACCCACCAGTTCTACGGGGATTGGAGACAACGAAACAGGCTTTGCTTAAAGCTGGTCACAAAGGTTCATCCCCTCGCGATTCGTTAGCATGGGTTCCACTGATGTCGAATATCAGTGATTGACTGGAAGCCGATCCGCCATCCTGAGATTTATGCACTTTCTGTCCGTATTTTCTTCGCCAGTGCGGCGCACTGTTTTACTAATCTCTGCCATACAGGCCAAAGTCTGGGGTGCTGCTGGTAGCGCCGACTACGAGGCCGTAACCAAACTTTCCGGAGAGCCCATCATAGGCACGATGGGTGCAAACGTTGAAGATTTGGATGCACCTCCTGAACTACTTCCGCATCGTCCTCGGCCACTCAACATGACAGCATTTGAGTACTGGCAAATTAATGTCACCCAAAGAGAACTGAGGCAATCGTATCTGGATCACTGGCGTCGAACTGTTAGCGAGACTGGAACAGGAAGGCCTGTAGATGCTCTTATTGCACCAGCGGCACCCTATGTGGCGCCGCCTCATGGGGAGAATAGGTGAGTGCTTCGAGTGAGGGGCTTAAGCGACGTTGATAAAATGCTCTATAGGAATGCTACGTACACCACCGTTTGGAATATCTTGGATTACCCTGCTTGTGTTGTTCCTGTTGGATCTTCGGTTGATCCTGTTTTGGACAATAAGCAGTCTCGTGATTCGTTTTACGGTGACTCTGACCGTCGTAACTGGGAGTTTTGTGAGTCGAAAAATGAATTCCTCTCCGCTTGTCTCTGACCTGTACGGGATAGATGACCCAGAGACTTTCAAAAATGCGCCGCTTACAGTTCAGGTTGTTGGTCGAACCCTTGAGGAAGAGGCTCTTGTTGGAATTTCGGAAATAGTTGATCAGGCTCTTCAGACCGCTAAATCCATGTTGTAAGTCTCGTAGAACTAAGTAACTGTCGGAGAGACTGCGGTTGTCGGAGGGTCCGTCGAGGGTCGCAGGCTTGCAGGGGTGTCACCGGCTTTGTAGTGTAGTGGTTATCACTCAAGATTCTGATTTCCGATTTCTTGAAACCTCAGTTCGAATCTGGGCAAGGCCTCCATCAACATCCCCCTGCTGTGTTTCTTCATTTTTGATCTGGCCGAGAAGTGTGATAAAAATGACCTAATTATGCTTTCATATAGCAGCAACTCGTTTNGATCGAGTGACCTCGGGGTTATGGGCCCCGCGCGCTACCACTGCGCCATGCTGCTGTTATGAGTAAGCGCCCTTGGTGTGCTGTACGGCAGCCTGACAAACATGACCAAACACAGGCAAGCTTCCGAGAACTGCGTGAGCATCAGTGATTTTCACGTTTGCGGTCATGTTTCCGAGCNTGGCCTGGTTCGCTGAAGTCATCTCTCAGCCCTTTAAACGCTCGCAAAATGGTCTCTTCCACGGAAAAATGAAGCAATATGGCAACAATGTTCCTTTCTCGAAGCACAAGACGCGTCGGACGTGGCTGCCAAACGTACACTCGAAACGGCTATTCTCCGATGCGCTTGGTAAAGAGTTGAAACTCAAAGTCACTGCTCGTGCTCTGCGGACAATCAAGAAGGTGCTACACTTTGTTACTTGTTTTTTTGGCAGCGGGAGTAACTGATGTTTCTTAGCATGGTAGTCTCGATAAATACCTTGTAAAGACCAGCGCAGAACAGCTTGGTCAGGAGGGGTTGAGGTTGCGTATTATGGTTTCAGAACTTCGACGGAAGCAATTCAANGAGATGTTCGAGACGCGGACGCAAGAAAAGCAAATTCGACGAGAGCAGCATAAGGAACATATGGAGAGACTTGAGCAGAAAAGGCTGCAAGCATCGGGAAGGGAGAAGTTGGCGAGAAAGAAGGTACAGAAGGNGGAGGTACAGAGTNCTGTACCCGAGCCAGAGCCGGAGCTTGTTCTTGGAGATGCTATTAGAGTACGAGAAGAGGCAGGGAAGGCGCTGGGGTTGGTGGGACCTGCGAGGTATNTTCTCTGTTTTCGGGCTCTCAGTTGGCAGGGCTGATTTNTGTCAATAGTGCTACGCAGACAATAGAATATCTTAGGTCGACTAACACCATGGTTTAATGGAACCATCCTTGTGCTTGCTTTCACTTTATTATTTATGAAACACCTTGACTTGCAGGATGTGTCTGGAATGACTGTTCACCCTCGGCTTCAAATTCTATATCCTTCTCGGTTACCCGTTGCTTGCCTAACTCGGTATTCGACTTTCCATCCGTATTGGAGCGCTAATTTGGTTTAATATGCTATCAGTACTNTTCATGCTTCTGAAGCTTTTGGTACGCACCAAACCGAGGTGTCGTCTGGTCAACTTATGACAGTACGCCGTGTCGCTCTCGCGAAAAGTTGCAGTGCATATCTATATTTTCCTCCCNGATNCGCTTATTCCCCGTTGCTGCAACTCACCCAATTTCTGATTTCTGATTTCAAGCCATGTATATCCCAAGAGCGATCCATCCAAGAACCATGGCCTACTTGAACTGCGTCGCATCATCAAGTTTCATAAGTAGAACAANCGANGGCCTCGCTGGTTTAACCTCAGTATTCGGATTCTCATGCTCTGGCTTCTATCCTATCTGCTTATTTTATGCGTTCGATGGCTCATAGGCTCNCGTACGCTTCGGAGCTTCCTTGAGCGAATCACGACAGGAAGTGCCAAGGATGACTTGAATCGAGGGCTTCAAAAGGAGGTCGGGGCACGGATTGCGCCCTCCGTTGCCTCTTTCCCCCCAGATTCTTCTCAGGTGGACAATCAACAAGGACGGAAATATGTTTATGACCAAAAATNTTTTGNGAGCCATTGTGCTCTTTGCNTTGGCATCGTGGNCTTTGGTATGTCNCACTGGTCCCTCATNCATCCATAATTTGATGGTTAACTCAACNGGTANAGGCGCTGGATACTGGATATTATCGCATTCAGAATGTCGCGCTTAGCAAGAATGTCGAGGCTCGCCAAGAGGGTTTNCCATTGTTTGTTGTAAAGAATGAGACACTCTTTGTTCATGAANNTCATGAGCAGGACTATACAGTCGTAAGAGCCATCATCTCCTCCATAACTNCCCTTATTGAGGTTAGCTCACTTCTAGTGGCACGTCGAAAAACGTTTCCGTGGAGGCAATACCCCGCCGATCTACACTCTTCACCATAACGCTACTAAAATGTACGCCCAAGTTTATCATTTGGCCTTTGTACGTATCNTTTGACGCGTAGTCGCCCTTTGTAAAAGCTAACGTCGCTCTCCAGAACACGACCTTGGTGATCACGGAAAAAGTTGCTACACAGTTNAATTTACAGTTCTTGGGTGACCACGAGTGGACGGTCAGTTCCGACTTCTCTATTCCATTNGCTGACAACTGATCCAATCATTCTTCGTGTACAGATCAGCCTTCCCGGTTCTGGTCCCAAAAGGATTTGGACGATAGAGGAGCCATTTGACCAGGTACGTCATTCACTCACCTCGTTTCGTCCTGTATCCTGGANGCTNATACACTCCTAGGTCACTGTNGATATGGCGAGGATAATTAGGAAGGGTGTGCCGCGGGCTAGTCAGAGGTTTAGGTTCCTGCCTGTTNGAGGGTAATTCGCAGTTGTTGGATATGNGTTCTTTTGTTTTGTGTCGAGTCTGCTGCATAANCNGAATTATAATTCGCTGATGCAGAATAAGGCGTGACGCAGTGGTGCAGAGAAACCAGAAACGTAGNAAAACATCGGCTCGGNAACTGCTCATTAGCGGAAGTACAGAAGAAAGCATAAAATCGTTTGCGAGTCTGAGTCCCTTCGCGGAGCGCCTCTTGTTCCAGCGGTCAGAAAGAGAAATATAGAGACTTGTAACGCTCTCTCAAGGATGAAGATGGATAATGTGGAGTTTTGCCTCACATCTTGTAATTCATGCTGGGTCAATGTACTCATGAGCAGTACTCAGTACTCATCGATGACGNGTGACGCTGTGGCGCTGAAGCATCAGATCCAGTGCTAATAGATCAGACTCCCACGATAATTGACAATCAGCATGTATTAGCATGGCGTCCCAATAGTTTCCACAGCTTCGCTCATCTACCATGCCTATGAACTTCTTCAAAAGGACACGCGCAANCTCNNCGAAGNCCTTGACNGGAAGAACCANTGCATTTCCGTCTCTACCATTTGAACTCTGGCACCACATCGCNACATTCATCCCTTTCGGCGAGTTCGCTNGCAGGAAACTCTTTGCGGTCAACCATGCCCTCCTGCTGTTNTATCTGGAGCAGAAATATCAGAAATTCCAGTGTCAGTGTATGTACCAAGATTGTGACATGAATGGTCGTGTGCGAAACACACTATCGCAACAACTACGCAGTATAAAGTCAGTCATTGCTCATTGGCAGGATCACGAAGAATAGTCGATCTTCTAACGTCATTTTAGATCGCCGATGATCACAGCTATCGCAAAGAGCCTCGAGTTCCAAATCTGCCAAAGCGACTTTTCATCTCCGAGTACTCGATCCACTCCGCGAGAAATAGCAAAAAGGCACATCCACCGCCGACTTTCCAGCGCCGCTGCATATTTTGGAATAAAGTGGCGGAAAGCTGGACCNCTACTTCCACANCGTAAGGAGATTGTGGCGTCACTTTCGGGGCTCGACGGTTTGACTTCGGCCAAGNTGGAATGGATACCATCACCCATATATAAACATGAACCAACTTCTCCAGAGGTTACGTCGCTTTTTGCTGGGTTTTCTGCGGCGTTGACTTCTTCGAGGAATTCGCTGGTAAAGCTTTCATTCNCGCTTCAGGGTCCATATATGATGGAGATTCTGTTTCAACCTGCCGTTGAGATGCCAAACCTCGAAGAGTTNGAGCTCAGACTCTCACNTCNCNATATATCACATNTTTATTNTTCCTCGATTTCTAAATCTGANGGAGAGAACTCGGNCAAGTCNCTGTTGCGGTTTNTATCCACTCATCGTTCTGTGCTTCGAAAGTTGACCCTGTATATGCCATCATCTCAGTTCGCAGGGAATCTCCTGGATAATATGCCNTACTTGTCATCCCTCTCAGACCTCACGTTGTCCTGCACTCTGTACGAGAACACCTATGTCCTNCCTTCACTATCCAAGTTCCTTGAGAAACATGCNTCGACGATACGACAATTATCATTNCAATTACACACCTTGACATACCGTGAATGGACGTTGGCTGTTCCCACCAAACCGGAATGGTGGACTTCGCAGGAATTCATGGAGAACGAGTTACCAGAGCTAGAGAGCCTCACTGTTCATCTTCGTACACCACTTTTATTCTCGTATCTNGCNAAATTTGGAACCAAGGTGAGTAGAGTACNGAGACTTGAGAGAGANNAGACTAGCTCACCCTCGACTGGAAAGGTGCGAAAGTTATCGATCTCGACGGCGCTCTCGTATACGCAAATGGAGGAGGTCGTTACAGCTCTCGCAGGAGAAGGTGTACAAAATGCACTTGAAGAATTCTGCATCTGCACGGATAGATTTACTCCTGAGCTGCTTTCACTNTTGGGTCATAATTTACCCGAGCTGGAAATCCTCCACATACAATCCGGGANTTTTAGCCCAANNAACCATGATTCCTCGGAGGTACACTTATTCAATACAGGAGATTGGGTGCGTNCAAGGCTTTTTGTGTTCAAGTGGAACTATTGACATGAATCATCGTTANACTTTTGGTGTTAGTCTCAATTCGGCCAAACTCGTTTTGAGGACTGGAAGCTCANNCATCTCATTCTGTCGAAATCATCGCANTGCGAGACTGATGTACCGGGTGATGCGCAGGACAAATTCCGTGAAGGGTTACTTCGTGCTNTACCGAATGTCAAGTATTTCAATGGTGCTGCTAAGGGCGAGAGCTGGTTGGTTCGCAATCCTGGNTATCTGAGATTTGGTTGGAGTATCTGAAGCGTTCAGGTAGCTACAGCACTATTTGATNGTCGCACTNATTGATAAGTCAATTTACAGCTAGCCTGTAATNTGGGTGCAGAGTTGATGGCGATTCCTTTCTTTATCGTTTNCCTCGACGCCAANGAAGCGCANGNGAATANGATTAATCTAGTATCAGATATTGGTATAAGTAGAAACATGTGGATATATCAGAGCTTACCCCAAGGATTGGTGTTCGACTTATCCCAGCCGATGTCAGCCCTAGGATGTCGACGGACTGTACGGGTTCCAACGTTAAGCCACCGGAAATCAGGTTGATTTGTGGCATACGTACCCCATNGATCTTNGTCTGTGNCCTCACTGCCGCGAATNAAATGGGCAGTNTTACCAGGCTCGCGATCCTGAACGACTTTTGAGATGCTNTATCAGAGNCTGAACAGAGAAGTCAAACTTTTTTGAGAGCGCACCAGGTATGTGACTGTCGGGGGTAGGTAATGACCTAACTNCGGCAGTGCCGAACAAGAGAGTCATTGCAAGAGTAGTAATGAANCTGAGAGACTTCATAGTGAGGATGAGATGGAAATCCAATCACTGCGGTGTAGCNCANCGCACTGGAGCTTCAGTGGTGCTACNTTCTCTTATACNGGTGCAGGCGTCGGTAAAGATCTAAACCCCACATGAGCTCCTTNCTCTAAGACACNGGGTCAATGACGGTCAATAGAACAAGAANANTGCTTATCCNATNGTAATTGGCACTATCTGACTCTGAAGCGTCCNCCTGACGAAAGGCCATCCCCGTGAGGTTGAAAGACNTGCTCCTTCNGATATGAATCATGATAGGGNACGTATCATACGGGNCGGAATCATATGTATGCAACCTAACNATGGAATNCCTGTCATATGCNGATATNTCAATGGATGTAATCANTTGTCGTGATATAAAGATNGATGANAAGAGGTCGAATATCTTGATAGGAGGCCTCTGGAGGACTCGAAACACNGGCGTACTGCTTNACCGTCTTGNANCNTCCAGGGANANNNTCNTTNNAAGGGGGCATAGCTCAGTTGGGAGAGCAGTAGACTGAAGNGCTTGTTCGCCATTTGCAATATTCTAAAGGTCCCGCGTTCGATCCGCGGTGCCCCCATATTGATGTGAAATACCAGGTTTTTTGGGTAAAAATTAGGTAAGTACTCGGAAAGATTCTCAAGCTAGACCGTAGAGGCGAGNTTNCNCGGTGGCACTTNNTATTTCANNTTGAGNGNNGNGATTATNGGTATGGTTACAACGCGACCTCTCCTAATCACNAGTCTCNGTGCTAGTTGATCNANAGTAGGCTNAAANGAGCTNATANCTCGCTCCNATGTGCACATCCAGAGANCTNTGCTCAGCTTCTGGTCATAAGATTCNATGCTANACCGAACATGCATATCCTNCAAAACCGTTGTTCCTNGCATCCCTCAANTACACAAGTCTTNCCTCTTGNCTGAATGTGCGCAACCATGCTAATACCNNGTCCTAAAAACAACGTTCATTAGATCTTCTATTAGCCTTGTCANTCCCATTANTTGTTACTATCACGANAAGCTGAGCTTCTCGAAGCCGGAAGTTGTAACTGTNGCAGTCACCCCATGATNAGGCTGATGCTCCAGACCACTTNTGTGACTTCNTCCNNACTCTAGAGTCAGACTATACAANCGCAANTAATNNCTCAAACGCGNTNNNATGACCAACAGTCAAAGGCTTGTTATTACTTCTTATCTCAACATGTGAGGGTGTCTNGCCTCGAGGTGAGTNANTGCACTGGNTGCTTNTTCTTCATAAGCCTGNTCCATCATNAGCTTCNAGTTNATTACCTTNNAGATGCTTTCAGCNGTTGCTCTCTAAGCTCTTGCAGAAAATTTCGCGAAGTCGAGAAGCNGAGAANGGTATCATGGATGTGTGATGACGAGTGTGATACCGATCTCTAGGTACTGTGTGTCCAATTATAGTCGTAAGAANAATTNAATTTAGATGAGAGGCNTTACTGATAGAAAACACGAGGACGGGAGCTTTTTTGCGAAATGAAAACTCGGACTTAGGCTGCATAACGGTAATTACCTTTGCACCNCTTCATTCTTCCCTAAAGGTTATAGTACATACAGAACGCCCAGAGCTTCGAGNCTCGAGCCTTNAGCTCCATAGCCGCTCTAGCAGCGACTCGAAAAAATTCTGATGGATTCGGACATGGGAAGAACGTGTTTATCAAACCTTCCCCCACAGCTTGATNGNAATGATTAGCGAAAGGAACAGCTCCTATTCAGTCCGTGTGANCCTCCTGGGGNATTCAATNGAAAATTCAGAATATTTGNTAAGTTCGGCTGAGTGTTGTCNNTGATGCGCGAGGGTGTGGCGTCGGTGAGAACNNACCTTGGCTTGGNACTCAAGGAACCGTGGGCGACAGCCTCNNNGNNNNANT
>JANIEX010000054.1:0-62001 GCA_027627405.1 Leucocoprinus birnbaumii | reverse complement strand
TTNNTTGTGTTGTGAGATGACATTCTCAGGNGNGCCCATCAATTCGTGAGAGCCATGTGGTTATCAGAAGGTTTGGATGAAAAGGGTGGAGTTTAAGAAGAATGGTCGTGTATGCGCGTGGACTCGGAGTATTAACCCTGAAATCTTCAAGTCGTTCGAGTTGGCGGTTATTTGTACTATTCTGTCTGGTTACGCTACAGAGATATGGACTTCTCCCCGAGAAAGTTACTTTACTCAATGATTAAAGGATGCTACAAAAACGACGGGGACCAAAAGACTTTTAACTTATCATTCCATGCGACGGGGATCAAAGGAAAATGTGGGTATGAGAACGCGGAGAAAGCGAAGGCGTTTTTGAGGGATCTAGAGGACGAGAGCGGCTAAGCCGAATGCAGCGAGGCTGGCGACGGTGTTGACTCCATTGGCCGATGCGGCGTTGTTACTGGGAGTGGCTGCAGGTGCACTAGCAGCGCCAGAACCAGAGCCAGAACCACTAGCAGCAGGTGCAGTGCCAGTGGCCGCAGCGGAATTGCTGAGAGTACCGGTGAGAGTGGGGAAACCGGCGGGAGTGGAAGTGAGAGTGACGCCCTATTGTGACGAGACGCGTTGAGCATCGAGATCTGATCTCGGACATCAAGTGAAATAGAACATACAACAACAAGGCAAAGTTGGCGAGCGGCGGCAGTGGCGTTTTCGAGATCCTGACCTGTGCATTTTTGACCAATGCATGTAGTGGAAGAGTTGAGGAAATCTTGGTTGCGGCAGAGACACGCGTCGTCTGTGGATGAGCAGTTGCCAAAGTTGGCGGTTGTGAGGCATTCGAGAGCACATTCTGTGATGGTGGATGAGTGAATGGATCGAGCAATAATAGAGGAATACGCATACGGGGGAGGGAGTCTTGACGGGCAATGAGGCTCGCGGAGACGGTGGAAGCGAGAGCAGCGACAGCGACAGCAAGAGAGAAACGCATGTTGACTCGAAAGATGGGAAAGCGAAAAGGGACGTGGAGCTTAGCGAGTGGAAAGCTGTTGGAGAAGCTACGAGAAAGACGAAAGCACAACGAAAGCGAAGGGCTGGGGAAACATCACAGCGTTTCACTGGGGTTTTATATGAGACACAATGTGGCGAGAACGCGAATCTCTAGATGGGTATGAGTGCCTGGGATTCCCATGTTCGGAAGAATTCCTTGTCCACTTTGCTGGCAGGGTTCTTTCATAGCGTTACCATGCGGTGCCTCTGTATTTGATTCACGTTTGAGTGCCTTCAGGAAGCCTATCGAAAATACAAGGGAACAATGGAATAAAGGGCTTTGCAACCACAGAACAAAGGCGCCTAAAAACAAAGGAGGACCCGTTTATGGGGCGTTAACTCCGCTCAGAATAGAAGCCCGTTGATCCAATCACGATTAAATCAATAATTGATTGATGCTCCAAAACTTGGTGATCCCGGGACGTACCGACAAACTGTGAAGCCACCTAAACCTTGTTTTGTTTACACAACGGAGCTGACCAAACAAAGGATTGATTCAGCCGTCCCGTTTCGCCTTTGCTCATCGACACCGACAATCCGCAAGACATGGTACGTCGTCGAGCTCCCCATTTTCCACATACACCAGCTCACACACCTCGCTAGGCCCCCACCAACACCAAGAAAAAGGTACTAACCCTCCGAGGTCTCCATTAATCCTACGATCTAATGCGTTATATGATCACCAGACCGGCGGCAAGACTCGCTCTGCCCTTCAAGACGTTGTGTCCCGCGAGTACACCATCCACCTCCACAAGCGTGTGCACGGCCGTTCCTTCAAAAAGCGTGCTCCTTGGGCTGTGAAATCCGTTGTCGACTTTGCCCAGAAGGCTATGGGCACTAGTGATGTTCGTCTTGACCCCAAGCTTAACCAGGCTGTTTGGGCGCAGGGTATCAAGTCTGTTCCTCACCGGATTCGTGTCAAGCTTGAGCGTGAGTGGCATTATCTTGTGTGTGTGAGGAGAGTTGTAGTTGATGGGAATTGTGTAGGGAAACGCAATGACGATGAGAACGCGAAGGAGAAGCTCTACACATACGTCTCGCACGTCCCCGTAATTTCGTTCAAGGTGCGTCGTTCTATGAAATGTTTTGAATTCTGAACTCATGTATCTTCAGGGCCTCCAAACAACGGTCGTTGATGCGGAGTAAATGTTTAGCTACACCTCTCTTGCCGGTCTTTGCTGTTGTCGCCCTCCCTCTTCCCTCGCATGCCGCTCATATATGCATGTTACACACGTCGTTATGCTATGCCTCGTCCCTCCGCAAAAAAATATGCATCAAATTCACGATACCCTGAGGAGATTCCGCTTTTGAGTTGCTGAGCTCTAGAGTCTTGATGTCCATCCTAAATCTTTGGGTTGAACGTTCGACATTTGAGGCTCTCAGCCCTTGATTGTCTCAAGCTAGGTTGACATCTTGAAAATAACTCCTCGTTAAAACACGATGGACACCCTAGAGATCGAACCCGAAGCTGAGCGCTGAAGCGCTGAGTGATAAAAGTGATTGATTGACTGGGCGTCGTTCACCGCGTTCGAATATCTTCCACCACGATTGTCGTAAGCGAGACCAGCCTCCTCGCTCGCAAAGATACTCCTGAATGTCAGATGCAAACTCTTTCGTATCCCCCATCTGGTGGGAAGTGTCCGGCAGAGTGGTCCACCGTAGAGGCGCACCGTATTTGGCACTAGTACTTGATGTGGGCCATGGCCAATCGACAGGTAGCTGGCTATATGCCTTTTATCAGATTCGATTCGGGGTGGTTTGTTATCTTCGATATTTCGACGAAACATTCTGCGTCCCTCAAACTCAATCTACGCTCTGGCCTTCTGCAAAATCGGATGCGTCCCCCCCATCTTATCGTGACTCTTGTGACATTCTACTCATCACGGTCTAATCGGAACTGTAATGGCGCGCTGATGTTACCTTCCGTTATTCAAAATCATCGCTACGAACCCAAGGAATCAACACCCAAACGTCTATCCAGAGGAGGGAATCAGATTCAACCACGTTTAACAGTCATCATAGCTCGCTGGCAGATTGTTGTTAAGATACAACAGCATCTCAGCCTCAAAGAACCGCCAATTGATCGTTTACGAGGAGCCTTGACGTGCCAAGGGACGAATATATTTCTATGGTGGGGACATTGGATCCCTATTTCAATTCTCATGCTCGACTGTTTAACACACACGGCTATTTTTGCGATGTGTTCTTAACACTATTGGAAGGCTATATGCTGATTATTACCACCCGTTGTTCCATTGAGTGGGAGGATACTTCGAGACGGATACATACTTCTATCTGTCTTTCAAGTAAGTTACATTGGATTGTTGTGAAGAAACCGCCACTGACTCGAACGACATATACATATACAGGACGCTCTTCCCAAGCCCTCGCTGTATTTATTCCAGTCTGCTGGTAACTTCATGATCGTCATTTTTGCCTTCCCCCACTTTCCTTTGTCAGATTCAAAGGTGAATTAGTAGGTATGTATAGGTCCTAAAAGTAACCTTCGCGATTTCTGACGCACAATACAAGCATCTACAATGCTTTTCGATATCATCACTTTTTTGCTGCTCTTATTATGTACCGCAGTTGAAGCGGGATCTACATTTTCCAATATGTCGATCTCCGCACCTGGTTCACTATCTTCAAGCTTGCGTCCCTTATCCATTCGCGATCTCAGGTCTACTTCGGGTTCCTTAGATGCTCTTCTCAAGCGCCAACGGAAGATATGTTCAGCTGGGCCTGGAGGACGTCAGTATAAAATCTTGGCTTCTGTTCGCAGTGATGTTGATCGACAACCGTGAAAATTCTAGCGGAGTGTAGCGCCACTACCTGTTGTGCGGCTGGTCAGCAGTGTGTGGATGACACTGGGTGAATATTCTTGAGTTTATTTTGAATATTCTACTGATGTTCTATGTGTTTTAGGTGCTGTGAAGCGACAATGTTCATATGCGTAAGTGATTCTACGCTGTTCAATCACTATAATCGCATCTGAATTTTTGAATATAGTCTGAGCTGGGATGTTGTGACACTGCAGCTGCATGTTGTGGGGATGGATGTGCGCGGAACGTTCAGGCTTGATCCGTTTTATATATTGACGCGAAATCTACAGGTTGCCCTGAGGGTTCTATATGCGAGCAAAATGAATGCATTGACGAGAGTAAGTTTATTTCCGTTCTTTGAAAGCCATAGCGCAAGCGGGTATTTATGAAATTCGATATATAGGTTTGAAAGACAGAATCTACCGCTTTGAAATAATGGACAACAATCAAGCGGTATGTATCAATTCTATGGCCTAAAACTCTACTTCCTCACCTCTTGATAACAGTTGCTGCGAAACATGTGCAACGGTATGATTTCCGAGTTTAATTCCTTGACACCTACTAATCTTCTTGATCATGTGCAGGTATGCGAGGAAAGAATACAGATACCCTGACATACAGGGGCCCNGACAAGGCTGAGCGGGATCAAACAAGGAAAGATGCTGGTTGTGTACCTGGCTTCTGTGCAAAACAGATAGCTGCGGGGCTTATCGATCCAAGCTTCAACTCATGTGACGAGGTTTGACCATCTCACCTGGACTGTCTTCTNCAAAAGTAATAATTCCTGCGAATCTAGTACCCTCCTGCCTCGTCTCTTGAAGGCGGTAAACCCGACGATGAACTATTCCGTACAGCCAACTGCATCCCTTCGCGACAAAACTCGCATCAAGGTGGAAAGCTAAGTTCTCTCGGCAAGAACCTTAAACGTGGAGACCAGTTCGTAATTAGCATTGACTGTGACAAAGTTTTGGGGAGTCGTAAAAGGGAGTTAGCGCATGAGGTAGAGACGAGGGAAGTTCATGAGGTTCGGAATAATGCTGGGATTATTCTCAACGCCCGAGACGGCGAAAGTGTCTCGAAATCGGGCAACGAGAGTACGAGCTGCAGTTTACATATGACGTTGCTTTGAGTGTGCTGATTGTTGGTTCTAGCCGTTGATCATGACGTTTTGCCAGACGATACTTCGGGGTCGAAGTCAAAGCAGCCTTCTTTCCTCCTAGCACCATTTGGAGATCTTGATCCAGGAAAGTAAGTATNCTGGTATNACGTGGTTTCTNCTTNCCNCTGAACTTCTCGCCTTCNAACTGCGTAGCTACACAGTTCGGGTCAANATCACTAAAGGATCNACCCTTGGTGGATATATCCTCGATAACGAAGGTTTCAATTATACTGGGTACCNGTATAATATTCATCATCCTTGCGATTGAGAACTGATAGGTAATCCATAGTAATGGTACCGGCCTTAAATCTGGTCGCAGTCAGGAGTTCACCTTTGTCCTGGATGACTGGACCCCAGGTAGTGGGTCTTTTTATGGAGACATCCAATAATGGAACGAAGATGACTTGGTCCCTAGATGGAATTGTTGTGCAACCTGCTAACACATCGAGCACTGGCAGTAGCGCTGTTGGTCCATCTGCAACCGCCTCTCCTAGTTCCGCAGAACAATTTGTTAATTATCGGTATAGTAGTGTATTAGCTTTGATAACTTCTGTATTACAGCTTCTGCTGTGAGTGTTTAGCTCCTTGGATAATGTAATTTACTGGTGACTGGGGATTTGTCGACCGCATCGATGCTATATACGTCTAGGACCTAGGTCAATTTACGGAGGGATTTCGGACACGGCTCTTCGCATCGCATCCTCGACTGTCCGAGCTTGACGCTCTCTCTAGCCCCCAATCTCGCGTCAGGAATTCTACACAGCTGTTTGCGTTCAGAAGTCCAAATTATTTCCGGATTTCGACACAAGCTATATAGAGATTTTCCGGCCCGGGTCCTGTCCACGCGCTGTTTTGCTGAAAACTGCTCCACTCAGTGCACTACCCAAATAAGGACTAGAAATGGACATTTCATGATTTTCCAAGGATTTTCGACCGGGTCCGAGCTTGCGCCGTTGAATCGTACTACTGCAAGGCAACCCGGGGAACAAACACGGGTTGTAGCAGACTCCTTCGGACAGTCCCTCTCGCGCGAGAGGCCCTAGGACCGGGAAAACAAAGAAAAAGCACTGACCAAATAAGTAAGCAGGCTAGGCCTTGTATTACCCAATCTAAGGAGATTTCGAAAGGTGAAAGCCGTGGTAGCATTCATCGACCGGGCAATATTTCAAATTCCAGGGCACTGCTTCCTCTTGTGACGCTAACGCTTGCCCCTCGAAATCCTCGCTCCAAGATGGAGCAAACCCAAAGCGTCTCTCCGAAGGGGGTATCACATCTAACCACGTTTAGCAGCCATCATAGCTTTTTGGCAGATTGTCGTTAAGACACAACAACATATCAGCCTCAAATTTTACCAATTGATCGTTTATTGGGGCTCCTGACATGCCGTTGATGCCAAGAAGCGGGTGTATTGATGGTCAAGGTATCGCATCGCATCTCAAGCTCAAGTCGCATGCTCAATTGCTTAATACCCACAGCTATTTTTGTCACATATTCTGAACACTATTGAAGATTATATGTTGATTATTACCAGCCGTTGTTCCCTCGAGGGAAACGGATACTTCTACATACCTAAACTTGCATTGGACCCTTGCGGAGAACCGCCACAGACTTATACGGCATATACAGATACGGGATGCTTTTCCCAAGCCATCGACTGCTGTATTTATTCCACTCTGCCGTTAACTCCATGAGCGTCAGTTTTGCCTTCCCCCACTTTCCTGTGTCTGAGCTAGGAGGAGCTAGTAGGTGGACGCAACTCGCAGAAGCAACATACATTGGCTCTGATGCACAATGCTAGTCTTAGCGATGCTTTTCCATATGATCACCCTTTTTCTCCTCTCATCATGTATCACAGTTGAAGCCGACGTCCTGGAGTCTAGATATTCCAATACGTTGCTCTCTGCCCCTGGCTCACTATCCTCAAGCTTGCGTTCCTTACCTATCCACGATTTCAGGTCTACTTCGGGTTCCTTGGATGCTCTTCTGAAGCGCCAGCAGAAGACATGTTCACTTGGACCTGGAGGGCGTCAGTACAAATTCTTGGCTAATTGTTCTCAGTGATGCTAATATACGACCATGAATCGTCTAGCCGAGTGTAGCGCCACTACCTGTTGTGCGGCCGGTCAACAGTGTGTAGATGATACTGGGTGGATATTTCCGCGTTTACCGCTGAGCATTTCTATTGATGTTCTATGCGTTGTAGGTGCTGTGACGCGTCGATGTTCGTATGCGTGAGCAACTCCATGCTATTCAATATCTATGACCTCATCTGAGTTCCTGAATCTAGTCTGAGCTGGGGTGTTGTCCAACTAAGGCTCAATGTTGTGGTGAACATTGTAATTGAGCTATGTTCCTCGATCTTCTATATACTGACGCAAAATTATAGGTTGCCCTGACGGTTTCATATGCGAACAGAATGAATGCATCGAAGAAAGTGGGTTCATCTCCATTCTTCTGAAAACGGTGACGACGGAGGCGAGTAATTGGAAATATAGGTTTGAAAGACAGAATATACCGTTTTAAAATCCAAAAAAACAATCAAGCCGTATGTATTAGTTCTATGTCATAAAGTTCTACTTCCTCATCTCCTGACAACAGTTATTGCGAAACATGTGTAACGGTATTTCTTCCGGATCTAGTTCCGCGATCACCCATTTATTTTGCGAATTTCAGGTATGCGAGGAAAGAATACAGATACTCTGACGTATCGGGGCCTTGACAAAAACTGAAAGGGAGTCAAACACGTAGAGCTGCTGGTTGTGTATCTGGATTCTGCGCAAAACAGATAGCTGCCGAGCTCGTTGATCCGACCTTCGACTCGTGTGACGAGGTTTGACCATCCCTGCATTTTTTTCTTATCTGATAAACTTTGTGAATCTAGTATCCCCCTGCCTCGTCTCTTGAAGGCGGTCAACCCGACAATGAACTATTTCGTACGGCAAATTGTATCCCTTGGCGACAGAACTCGCATCAAGGTGGAAAGTTGAACTCTCTCGGCAAGAAGCTTCAACGTGGGGATAAATTCGTGATTAGTGTTCCCTGTGACGAGGTTTTGGGCGGTAGTCAGAGAGAGCTAGTACATGAAATAGAGGTGAGGGAAGATGATAAAATTAGGAGTGACACTGGGGTCATTTTCAATGCCCGGGATGGTGAAAGAGTCACACAATCGGGCAATGAGAGTACGGGTTTCCATCTAAACATGTTACTTTGACTGCTGATGATTTGGTTTAGCCATTGATCCTGGCGTTTTTCCCAATGATGAATGGGGGCCACAGCCGTCTTTCCTGCTAGCACCATTTGGAGACCTTGATCCAGGAAAGTACGTATATTGATATGATTTGATTACTGCTTTCCATTAAATTCCCTGCACGAACTATGTAGCTACACAGTTCAGATCAAGATCACGAATGGTTCCACCCTTCGGGGATATATCCTTGACAATGAAGGTTGGAATTATACCAGGTACTTATACGATACTTGACATCCTCGCGATTGGAAGCTGATATAAGCGATATAAAGTAGTGACACCAGCCTCAGCTCCGGCCAAAGTCAGGAGTATTCGTTTTTCTTGAACGACTGGACCCCAGGTGTGGGACTTTTTATTGAGACAGCCGATAATGGAACGAAGATGACTTGGTCGCTTGATGGAACCGTCATGCAACCTGCCAATGCATCGAGCAGTAGCGTTGCTAGTCCATCTGCGACTGCCTCTCCTAGTGCTGCGGAACGTTCTCTGGGTTCCTGGGGTGTGACTGCATTGGCTTTTATATCTTTCGTAGTACAGCTTCTGCCGTGAGTGTTTACTCCATGAGGATATAATTTACCAGTTGCTGGAAACTGCTACGATCAGCGCTACGTTGGTACTATATATAAGTTTTGATCCATTTTTTTGTCCTCCGCGTGTGCTTATCTTTCGTATCGAAAGCGGGTGATAAAAATAAGTATCCCTCACGAGGAAGGACAAAATGGACACTGTGGGGATTGAACCCACGACCTTATACATTTTCTATGAGGGATGACCTCATATTGCAAAGCATACGCCATACCACTAGGCCAAGTGCCCTTGTACCTCTTAGATACTAAAGCGCCTATACCTGCCTACCGTGTGTGCATCTGTAGTATCTATTGGCAGTCACCATGTTCGCCGAGCCTCAAAGAAGACGTTGGGAGGAGAGGGACGGAAATAAATATCCACCCTTAAGGAATTGTCTTCTCTATCGGGAAAAAGGTAGTCCAAGCTCTTAGCTTGGTCTGCGCACGGGAGTCAAAATTCAATGAATATTAAAATCAAAAAATCAAAAAATTCATGTATCTAAACTTGGAACACGACCTGTCACTGTGATCTTCCCTCCTTCACCATTTGGGCTGCTCTCGGCGCTCTCCTTCTTTCCCTCCTTCCGTCTCAGTCCAGAGCTCTCAACTAGAAGAACTATCCTCATCCACGTCTGGAAGCGGCGATGTCAACACTCAAAGCCCAAGGCGCCAAATCATCGTCAAAATCGAGTATAGGAGCACCGGCGCAACATAATCAGTCCAGTCGAAAAGGCAAGAAAGCATGGAGGAAGAATGTTGATTTGGAGGATGTTGAAGGTGGTTTGGAGGAGTTGAGAGCTGAGGAACGGGTTACTGGGTGAGTGCATTGGAATGTGGATGATTTGGGTGGTTTGCTGATCTTTTTTCGGTGGATTTGTAGGAAGCTGTTGCAGAAGACGACGGATGAAGAGTTGTTCGTTGTCGATACTGTCGGTGACGAACATGGTATGCTCCTATATTATTTCAAAGTAACAAGAGCGCTGAATCTCTTGGCTTAATAGTCCGAAAAACTCTTCCTCACAAATTCTCAACCTCCGCTCTCACATCAACCAAAATCCTTGCTCAACGATCAGCCGTACCACCCGTCTACTCACGCACAACATCGACCAATGCCGCTGATCGCGAGCGAAAACGCAAAATGTCAAGAGAGGAGAAAGATAAACTGTTGAGGATTGCTAAGAAGCCGAGGAAGGGTCCTTTCAATAGTGTGATGGATCCTTCAGAGTACAAGGCTGGTGATGGTGTGGTTGAGTTGAGTAGGGCTGTGAAGGAGAGCGGTGGATATGACCCTTGGGCTAGTAATACCGGTGAACCTGAAGACGAAGAGGATGAGGTGCCTGTTATGAAGGCGAAAAAAGTGAAAGTGAGTATCTCAGATGCTTGTCTCGCGAACGGTGCTGATGGAGGCGCTAGGCGCCCGTAGCTCCTCGTCTACGGGATGACATCCATATTCCAGCAGTCTCTGAGCCTCACCAAGGAGCATCGTATAACCCTCCCGTCGACGCTCATCAGCAGCTCATTCTCCAAGCTGCTGAAGCTGAAGAAAAGCGGTGGAAAGAGCTTGACAAGTTTGCAGAGGTCAAAGCTAAGATGGAAAAGGGTCGGATCACAGATGAGAGTACGGATACTCGTGGTGCACCTGGTATGAAGATTGATGGGATTTTGGATGAGGATGTGAGGGAGGAAGACGAGGCGGATACTGTCATTGTGAAGCCTCGTTCTATGCAGAGGAAGACAAAGACTCAAAGGAACAAGGAGCTCAAACTAAGAGCTGAAGTACGTTCTTACTACTATTATCCGTTTTTCATAACGCTGACGCTGGTATAGAAACAAACATTAGCAGAAAAAGCTGCGACAAAGCGGCTCATGGCTTCAATATCCCTCGCAAAAGGACTGAGACGGTCGACAGCTAGACTATTGGCACAACAAGAAGTCGAGCGTGCACAGAAAAAGGTTGCGTTGAAGGAGAAGCTGAAGAGACAAGGTCTCGCTGGACGGCGGTTGGGTAAGCATAAGGTGCCTGAGGGTCAGCTGGAGGTGCAACTAGGCGAGGACCTCACCGAAAGTTTGCGCGGGCTCAAGGTCAGTAAACACGCATTTCTTTTCAGTCCTTACTCATGCTCCGGTAGCCCGAAGGAAACCTGTTCAAAGATCGTTTCCTCAGTCTTCAACAACGCGCACTCATCGAGCCTCGTGTGCCAGTTGTGTACGTCCTTTACTCCTCTCGGACCCAATCCTCAGCTAATAAGTTCCTCACACAGACCCAAGAAACGGAGAGCACGGATTATCGAGTACGAAAAACACGCATGGAAGCGATTCGAGTAGATCTATTTCTGTATATAGGGTACATAGATCAGACACAGATCGCGGTCGTGGGAAAGCTCATTGGTTGGACCTTGACCGCCATGGACGTCGACCTCACCGAGGAACAGACAGCCACTACCACCCAGCAGCAGCCCAAAAGACCACAGATTGTACCCGTCGATGAGGCGCACCCATTTGAACTAGATAGCTACATCTCAGGCTACACAGGCACGTCCCCAGCCAACCGACATTCACAGCAGTCGTGACAATACGCGTGTACAGGTCGAACAGCTATCGATCGTCTTGTTCATATTGTCAAATTATGTCCAGATATTGCCACAGATGCCTTTAATCTCGCTATACAGCATATCCACCAGTCGCGCGACCCATCGCTTTATCAGAATCTGCTTACTGAATATGAACATCTCTTGGAGAATCCGGCTGTTAAAGAGAAGTCGTACAGTCTGCCGCCTGCACTGGAGATTGGACATTTAGATTCGAAATGGGTAGACGAGGTCACTGCGAGGAATCAGTCGGAGAAAGCCAAGTTGGAGGTCGAGCTGAAGACGTATACCAACAACATGATCAAGGAGAGTATCAGGGTGAGTGGCTTCGTCTGGTTCTTTGTTGATACCATGCTGAAATCGACCAAAGATGGCACATAGGGATTTGGCGGAATTTTACCGCTCGGTTGGAGAGTATCAACAATCGCTACGACACCACACCAAATCTCGCGAGTTTTGTGCTACAAGCCAACACGTCCTTGATATGTGTCTCTCAGTACTCGAGGTACGCATTGCGTCCTGCCATCACGATTTCCCTACTGACAAAATCATTTATTTACACCTTTACATAGCTGCTAATCGAACAACGCAACTACTCCCACCTCTCCACCTACGTTTTCAAAGCCGAAGCAGCGCTAGACGCAACAGCAGCTGCAGCAGCGAGCACCAACAACGGTGGAAACGGAACAACACCCACATCAACTGTTGGACCATCCGCAGCTAGTGGCAGTGGTTCGAATTCTAAAAAGAAAGCACCTACGGAAAGAGAGATTGTGCAATCTAGACTCGAATTGGCTCAAGCGTTGTCGCATTTGGGTCAAGGGAATTATGAGAAGGCCGCTCAGGCGTTTTTGAGGATTGGAGCCGCGAAGGAGCTGGGTGATTGGGTTGGCAAGGTTCGTTGATTTGACCGAGTGATTAGTTCACTCTCTTGAGCTAATGTTTGGTTTATTCGGTGTTAGTTGATCACATCTAGTGACATTGCGATTTATGGCACTTTGTGCGCTTTAGCTTCGATGTCGCGAAGTGCTATCAAGGCCCAACTGTTGGACAACGCAGTGTTTGCGCTCTATATCGAGCAAGAGCCGTATGTTCGAGAGTTGCTTGAAGCGTATATCAATAGCAATTTCAAAACGGCTCTGGAACTTTTATCAAAATACTCTGTACGTTATTTCTACTTTCTTGATGATATCACTAGTGACTGACTTGTATCTCGTGGTAGACCCGTCATTATATTGATGTACATCTATCGCAGCATGTCAATGAGCTTACGAACAAGATCAAGAACAATGCTGTCGTGTTGTACTTCCAACCGTTCGCTTCTATCAAGGCACGCTTTGACCTGCACACCTAACCTCGATTGAGCTCATCATCACTCATATAGCTTGGTCGTATGGCAGAGGCATTCGGATGGACAGTAGACATGGTCGAACAGTCCGTAGTATCATTAATCCAGTCTGGCGAGATTCAAGGCAGAGTTGATAGTCAAAACAAGGTACAATCTACCCCGTTCATATGTTCATCTAATCAATCTTACCCACGTTTTCAGGTCCTCTATGCCAAAAAGACAGACTACAGAGGCGACTTGTTTGCTCGTGCTATGCAAGCAGGAAACGAGATCTTATCAGCAAATCGGAAAGTGCTATTACGAATGAGATTGTATGTTTCATTTCACTTTGAATGAAGTCGCGGTGCTGCTGCTTATCAGGTGTGGTATGTATACAGACAACAAGCGGAACTTATCGTCAAACCGCCTAAAGGACATGCACAGCAATACGCAATGGGGCAGGATTATTATCCTGAGTGATTTCGGCTTCTTCGCTGCATGTTTTTGTAATACTAGTCATTGTAATCGGAGGTCGAGAAATGCAGACCTTTTGAGATTCGACGAAGTGTGTCAGTACACCGGTACCACACGCTTCGGCAGTCTCATTTATTAAGGAGATCGGAACAGTTCGTGCACACCGTTTCTGTGTCAGATGGACGGATGAGAACACACGGATCGGAGTGTTTCTTTCGCTGGGACTCGTAACCGGCCCTTGTTCTTCAAGCAGTCGAAAAGCAAATTTATGAGTCTCGGGAACTATGCCTTGACCGATGTTTTACAACACCGCGATAGACAAATGCTTTGCAAAACATGTACGAACATGGCAGGGCGGCGCGCCGTGGATCCCCATCTACCACAAGTCGGTGTCTAGAATTCGGACGTTCTACATCTGAAGGAAATGTGTAGGTATCGTACTTCGCGCTCGCAAAAGTCGCACAGCATCGTATGGCAGGCGGGCAGGCGGCGCGTTTCGTTTATCCTCGAGTGCTCCCGCCCTTAATACAAGCACAGCATTGGTACCCTCTATAAGACTGACGGCGGTCAGGGCCCAGGCAGGTGCAGCGGCAGTGCACGGTGAATAGACTCCGTGATGCATTGATTGATGGTAACAGTCTATGTTCTTCGGCACTTTCTTGATGGGAAATTCAAACTGGCTGAAGACAGAGCTTGCTGGGATCCGTTTNCTGCCATATTCTCGTGGTCCGCGGAATCATTTNATCTTGATTGTTGGGACTGAGGCCCGACGGAGAGCTCGAAACTTGAACTAACTAACACTACGCCATTGCATCAATATCTTTTGCGTCGCATGTGTAGCGCATGTGTAGACGGTCTTCATGGGTAGCTCGGGCTGCAGTCGGGCTGGAGTATTAGTTGCATTGTGGTGCTGATAGATCACTTAGCTTGCTTACTAGTAGCTCGTCGGTGGTCACCTCCATCAGCTTTATTTTGATCGAAGATATGTTCAAAACACATACATATGGTCGAAGGGGAGCTGAGATATGCGGGCGCTTCCGAATTNAATTTGATGCNTGATAGATTACCGCATAAGTATCNTTCATCAGGGATATGTCGCAACGGATCAATTAACGGTGTGGCGTAGACACGTTACGCATGTCCACTCCTTCTACACCCACCGTCACTCGTGAAGNCANCCANGTTTCGGNCTGATGATGAACAATGCTTCTGCATACTTCTGCAACTCCGATCTCTGTATCCTCGGAGTGAGAGTTATTTGATTCATTGGGNTATTCTCCATGCCATTTGTGACAAAGTCAATNNATCGGGCATGCTGCGGCGACTCGGAGTGGGTCTGAAACACAATGGTACTTGGTAAAAGCTACAGATAGATATGTTACATACTANATAGTCCAANATCCTAATGAGTCTAAAAGGAGAGTACANTTACAATACACAGGAAGACGGAGTGACAATTACTCTAAGATTAATGAAATTAGGGTGCGATAGATGTATAGAGTTCACTGCCCTNTTCTTTGGTCGCCTGANNCAGAAAAGNATNANTNATAACAGCCGGGAGTCGGGTAATNCGAAGGAGAATGTATCCGCAAGCTCAATACAAGCATTGCAAATGTAGTCTCGGCCTCTCNTCAGAAGTGGATGCCGTTTGTAATCGGGTGTAGATGACCATTGTCATCATGNCCATGGTGCTTTGGGCCTTCTGGNCGATGGCCTACATGAATAGGGTATCATTAGTATCTGTAGCCGANTGAGTTGTATGCAGGATGTCGCTTACCATTTGGAATATGATCCACCTCAGGATGAGTGTAGTGGACGTTGCTCTCTTTGATAGGAGCAGCCTTGATTGCTTCGCCAGCGAACAGTGCAACAAAGACGAATATGAAAGTGAAGGTGTACTTCATGGCTAGAGCTTTGATGAGGCTTCATTTGAAGTNGTTTGTAGTAAGTAGGAGGACTATCGAAGTGAATTAAGCCTGGGTTTATATCTCGTCCATGAGCTATTATAGTCACTGTTTGAATAGCCTTTAATGATATAATAGTCGTAGTTACAAGATTCGACGGAGTCATCTGCATTCATTCCAGCCCTCGGCCGCTTCCGATACCTTTTCAAACTTATCGTCAGCATTGCCTATCGTTCAAGTGAGTTGATAGACACCGCATGCCGAAGGAGCTACACGGACTTCTGGGAAGCGTATAGGTACAGGCACCGAGACCTGTCACTAAGCAAGTCCTACCTGAGCCTGGGGATCGTCATCATCCTCTTTGGTTTCAGGTTGAGAAGGTAGCAATCACACACGTATATGGATGTGATGTGTCCGTTGGTAGCTTGTAAAGCGGAAGGTGGTTCTAGGCAANGCGTTTTTGCCAGAGGTTCTCAGCTGACCTTTCATCTATCTGTTCAGACGATACTCATGAATTGGCATTCATCATCGCGGCCAGAAAATGCCGNGAAAACACCTTTTATCGTGAGTATTAATCATATGCCTGGGCCGCCGAGGGATCTATTTTTATCTTCGTACATGGCATTGTCATAATTGAGGCGGGGTGGCGGGCGCATAGCGCATCATTGCTCAGCCGCTCATACACCTCGTTTTTATGACTCAATAACTTCGCCTCCGATGTATTATGAGCATTTATGTAGTGTAGCGAACAAGTTAATGGAAGTTTCTGAAGGCTTGAGAGCTCTCCCATGTTAGGAGCATTACAGGTGGGGGAAATTAAAACTCATGGGGCTTGTTGTAAGCATGCCATATCATGCTGATTCCAAAGAAAAGAAAGAGCGTTGTGCGATTAGAGAGCCTAGTTTCCACTCTCAATAGTACCGCTCAAANTTCACACTCAAACCGCTCGATTATTTTCCAAGTGTTAGCACAGCATGCNCTTTGATGCAAGGCGGTGTTCTGCGGTGTTACGGACAATCCGCCCCGCCCCGCCCCNCCCCGCCGCGTTTCGATGGTTACTGTCTTACCCTGGCGGTCTCTATATGAAAGATTTGCTCCACCATTGTTCCGTCTTTCATTCTTCATCCTCTTCGGAGTGTTTGAGTCGTCANAATTGCACTGTAGTGGCCNGCACTGCTAGGGATAGACGACAGATCTTCCGAGGAGGTGGACTCGGGGGTCGCGGTCCTTGTTCTCGGATCTAGGGGTTACTGCAAGTGAATTATTTAAATTTCGTTGCTCGCCGTGCCGCCACGCAATCAGCAAACTGTGGTGTAACTGAGAGGGATCTCAGAGAGCTCATGATATTAGTGGTTGACTCGGTGACGGTCATCATTTGAATCGTTGCACATTTTGGGGTGGACTGATAAGCCTATTTCCCGNTTGTTTGTTTNTTTTTCGAGAAACCAGTTAAGAGGCTATTACGAATCCAAGGAATTGAACCAGGTTGAACTGAGATAGCAATTCAGGGGTGCGTAGCAACGGATCAATTCATGCAGGGACTAGGGTGTGCACTGTGGCGTATTTGCATGACATCATACATTTCTGGAGTAGTCTGTTTNCTGGCGTGGTCTTTCTTGATTTTGGCGCAAACCAGAGGAGCAATGGTCGTTCAGTTATGTACAGTAATACATGGATAATTATTTAGGTCNCCGACGACGAATGATTGGTTTGCNGCNCTACNTCTGCACTAACACATGAGAACCAAATAGGTAAAATAGTAGTACAGCTACTGGGAAAGGCAAATGTGCTTCCTACATAATTCNTAACAGCNAGAGTCCAGGAATTCCGAGTTGATATCTCTACATGNCATACTTCTAATTGAATANTGNGTGAATAAATAAGGCAATCCGAATAAGTTATCATCGAGGATCATCATAGTCNGGCNGTATCATATTCAGGTCCGGCAGTATCAGATTCAGGAAGGATAGGGGTTCATNGGAGGATCATCAATTCCCTCCATCTCGACGGAAGAAAATACCATCAATGTGGAGGTGAATATCCTCAGAGGCATTCGGTCTCGGTAACCCTGATACNGCAGCTGGGAAATCGAAGCAAAGATAAACGTTAGTATTAGATAGAGCAGACNTGTACGTTTTTACTCACGAACGGGGATGTCCACAACAATAGTCGAGTCTAAGCTTAGGGTCTTCTTGATAGGAGTGGCATTGACCCTCGTAGTAAGAACATTGGAGAGAGCGAAGATGAAAAAGACGATAGACTTCATTGGGGTGTTTCTGCTTGGGATAGGGAACTGATAACTCCAAAGGTTTTTGACCCGGCTTTTATTCCTCAAGCCTATGACTCAAGGAGACTGTTGATTAACTCAAACGCTATGCAGTCGCTCATGACCATAGGACAGCCAGGGGCTGCGTCAACACCTCAACCTCGACATTGAATGCTGACTGCCCCAACATTCGAATTATGTGACGAGGCATCACTATCTCATGATCTCTACAAGTACCGACATTCGAGACTGAAGCTCTGAGGATCTTCGATTTCTAGCTTATATCAGGAACAGAGGGGTATATCCTACGTGTATCAAGATATATTATTTCACAGGCATACATATGGGCCGGTTGGGGACAGCTTGGACGGTTTGTTTTCGATGCCTAGCATTGTAATCAAGTATGCACAACTCAGGATATGAGTCAAATCTGCCCATGAAAAGAAATGACATTAATCAAGCTTAAGCATCTCATAGCCAGCAAGCGAATAGTGGGGTCTGTCTGGAACCTCCACGATGACATAGCCTATTTTTACCACCAATTATGACATCGTAATCCAAGCGAGTGGCATGTCGCATCACTGCCTAACAGTTTGAGGAACTCATCTGAATGACCCCGTCAGTCCATATCAAGAGCCTATTAAACAGTTGATGTTTACTTAAGCTTGCTAGCACTGTCATGAAAGCTGATTTGTGGAAGTCATTGGGACGGAGGAACAGCTTTATAGCTTACTCACGAAATCACATGCGTGTGAACTTCACAGGAGCAGCAGTCCGACTTTTTCCCAGTTTGATCCTTCTTGAACAGTCAACAACTGCTTCATGTCTTGGCTACTCTTTCTTGATTGCCACGCTTTCCGCCTGACAAAAGTCTTGTTTGAAGAGGAATGCATGGTTTTGATACTCCTTGCTGCGAATCAAATATTGGTCCGGAGTCTGCCGCCTCTGCTTATTGCTCCCCACGTCCAATCTCTGTTGGATTCAGAGAGACAGCTACTCAACTGACATACGTTCTTCTACTCGTGGCTGTTCAAGCTCAATTCACATTGATGGGGCTCGTATCCGTCAAGGGGCAGCTGACTCTGCATGACGCTGAAACGCTGTTCACCGCCACTGCCCCGGTGCCGCGGGAACGTCGCAATGACCGTCGACGACTAACAGTCCTTTTCTGTACGAAATGCGTAAACTGCGATCCAGCGGTCACCGAGTCACACTGCAGATCTAGAATGCAAGTCTCGCATATGGGAGGCACTGCAAGTAATCTCTCGCCTACGCGTTTTATCGATCTGTGCCTTACCATCGAAACACTCGTCTCCAGCACCTTGACTCAGCGTTCATTTCTGAAAGATATTATGCTGCTATTTACTCAGTATAAAACCACTCACGAGGGTGGACCAGGACCACAAGTTCAACAACCTTTCCATCCACTCCTTAAGTACTACTCACATTTTGCGCAATGAAGTTCACAATCTTCTCTCTCCTATTCGTGGCGGCCACTAGCCATGTCGTGACAGCGCTTCCAATCAAGTCAGACTCATCGTTAACCACGTCTGCACTGATATCAACCACAACGCCAGGTTTGTTACGAAATACATCTGTTCTGCCTAGCATGCTTACATCGATCTCTCCAGTCGTAACCGAGCGGGCAACTGAAGTTGCAGCTAAGCAAGCAGGAATTTTCCTCAGGAATGTGGATAATACGGAGTCAGAGGCCAGAGTAGCAGGTATCTTCCTCAGGAACGTCCACTATGACGATGTAGAGTCATCTTCGTCATCCTCGGAGCAAGCAGCTTCTACGAGTCTAGGTTCGTGCTCAGGAAACAGTCACAGAGATGAAGAAAAGCTTACATGTACTTCAGCGCCTCATATGCTTGCCATTCACATGTAATCGCAACCTGATGATGGCTCGAATTCTGTCTTGATACCCAAGCTCTGACTGGGTGCTCGCCTCTGCGACAATCAAGTCGTCGAGAGGGACCATCAATTGGCCAGCGATGACCGGCAAATTGTTGCTGCCCTGATGGGCAATCATAACCCCTCTCCTAGCATCTGGATAATTATAACATACAATGGATATTCAACCACTCTCCACACCACTATTTATATATAACTTCATGGTTTCGGAACTGTAGCTATAGTCGCCGTTTTGTAGTATTTAGTGACCTACGTACATACTTATTTCACCCTAATGTAATGGAGCTTCTTCGGCTGCTTCGTTCTTCCTGATTCCTGAATTCAAGATACTTGCACTTGACTCAGTTCACTTCCCTACCTTCGATGACGAGTTCACTCAAGCAGGAACCGGGTAATACTCCTCCTTGCAGTACTGTGCCTACTCAGCAGTGGCATCGCATCGCATCATGATCTAGATCAGCTTTTTATCAACATACTCGGTTTGCTCTGCGTCAAAATTATTCAGCCCCGTTGCGCTCAGTGAAATAGTGAAGTGAAACAGGTACAGCCCGATGTCGTGTACGTGGAATGAAGTAATTTGGCTGAATGGGTATGTCCTTTGTATTGTCCGCCCGCGACCTATGGGGAATTTCTTCAATCCTGGAGTACGGTCCTTGACTGACACCGAGAATCGAAGTACCAGCGCTTTCGTATAACTTTGCCGGATCACCGCAATGTCCATCGGCACAAGGGCATTAAACTCCACAATTAACATAGCGCTAGGGTATTTTAAGCATTGTGGGCGCACTAGTGAGCAGTCACCAGTCACTTACCCTGGCCTTAGGCAATCTCTGGGGTAGAGAACACACAATCACACAACTTGCCCAAGCGAGTTGCATGAAAAAGTGCAGCACACACGGTTAGTTGAATAGCACGTGTTTCTATCTAGAAACGACAAAGTACGGTACAGCTTATTAATTCATTCTTCGAATGGGCAAAAATTAAACGACGTCGCCAATTAGCGGCGAGCAAAGGCTGAAACACCAGCTTTAACTCCACTTATTATCCCCCAGTGTAGACTTTTATACAACCTCATAACTGTTGTGCTCTTTTTCCTGCTTCGAGTCGAAGGATGCCAGCTCGTTATTGCTATTGTTGTTGACCGTTTTAGATGCTCCTGTTGCTGCTGTCTCAGTCTGAGCAGCAATAAACATGCTGGTGTGCGCAGTTGTTGTTCGATTGGAGGTAGAATAATCTCTTGAGACACCAAGTGACACACGGCTTGATATGAGCGTTGGAGTAATACCCTATCCATCATTATGATTAGCACTTGACGCCACTCAATACTGAGGGTAGAGCGCTATGACTTACGGTCATACAGATAAGGACTGCTTGTGGGTAAGCATCACTAAAGTCATCACGGACCAAGAGTGGGAGGAAGATGATCTGGGATATCGAATAGAGGACGGCGGATTCGACGATGATTTCGAGGACTTTGCGGTATGGCTTCTCAAGATGGAAGCCAGTGTCCCGTGCAACAGCGACGATTCGGTACACAATGAGGGAGGTCGAGATGACAGTACTACCGAGGGAGAGGCCGAAATAGACTGCACTGAATTTCGCGAATTTGTTGGATTCGGACGTCGGTAGACCACTAGCCGGATCGATCTGGAAGATGGCACTCATGATGCAGAACGCTGGTAGAGAATACATTATTTGGATATAGACCCGAAGGTGATTGAAGTACTCACCAACTGCGACGAGCATCATAGTGAAAGGAACAACTGCAGCCTTCCAGTTGCGATCCCAAATGACCCAGCATCTCCAGACCTAAATTCCTTTCAGCAACCACTCTTTTGATATGACACGAGGGTCGCTAACCATGACGAAATCGGCAATCAATGACATCAAGGAGAAAGTAACGACCGAAAGAGCATTGCACCATTGGGGTTGATTGAGGAAGGTCAAGAGGGATTCCGTTGAGGTTTCTGCGTGTACCACGAAGGTAAGGCGAGCCAGCCACCAGTGGATACCGAGGTGTATCATTGCAAGCATGTACAAGGGGATAGTGACCACGAAAGCTGAAATTGGAAGACGGACTCCCTTCTCCCTTCTACGGAAAACTAGTCGAGTTGAGACGAGATGGCGATAACGAGAGCTAGACAATACATACCTAGCATGTACAACGTGAACCAGAAGATGGCCGAGTAGATGCCTGAGGTACGGCCATATTACTACTGATAAGAAGAGCTGTGATGAATTGAGGCTTACCGTCACCAAATGTCTCCATCGCAGTCATGTTGAAAATCGCATCCCTCGCGGCAAACAAAACATCTGGAGGAAATGCGTCGTCGGACATGGCGGTTTTAGGTCCAGTGTTCGGATTGCGGGGGAAGGGAGATGGGAGATCAGCTCAAGCACGCAGGATTGCTATGCCTATTCATATATAGGCTGTGGCACTTAAGCGCTTTGCCTATTTTGACGAAAGTTACTTGGAGATGGCCGAGCCCGACAACAGCTTCCCTTCATATGAGAACGTCCACACGAAATTATGATGATCATAATTCTCTTCCGCTGGAGAACCTTCCGACAGCTGATGACCGGAGGTGCCGTCATATTTGGCGGTGTGATTCCGAGTACACTACATTGAAGGTCAGTGGGTAGTAAGTAATATCAGGAGAGAAGCCTGGTGTGTGTGTTTACTCACATGAATAATGGTCTTCACGGGCTCCCCTGGATCGAATTTTGGAAATGATAGTCACATGCACCTTTCTGGGCATCAGTTTCTACTCTGGTTGGCCTTCATTGCGTGGATGTCGGCTAACTGGGCGAGGGAATTCTGAGAAGGTCCATCACCATATTTATAGTTTTGGCACTTCATCATCCACTCTCATATGAGCGCTCGGTGTCAACGAAAGCCATAAGCACGAGTGCGTCCACCTGGTCGATTCCCAACAGCCGCCCTCATCGCGTGAGTTACTCCGTCCGAAGCCATTTCCTTCACAACATCATCAGGAACAATTCTCCAAGCCTGATCTTCAACTAACGACTGTTTCTCTGGACTTCTTTCATCAAACAACGAGCGGCCGAGCTGAATAGTTACAGGGCCTTGAGAGCTTGAGCCCGGTGGGATCATTCTTCTGTGTCCCGTCGCACGAGTTCAAGCTCGAGCTCGGCAGTTGTTGAGTGGTCTAATTATGTGAGTACGTGCTCCCGTGTTGATTCTGATAGTCTACTGATCTACCTCTAAGTTGCCAGTGCAGACTGTCTCGAGGAAGGATAGCGGGTCAGAACAGAAAGCGCTGGCAGGGTAATCAATTGATCACTGATCACCACGTATACCGCCGGCGTGAGAGTTTCCATTTATTACAGCTTATTATCTGCACACCATCTGTCAATGCCGGGCGCACGTCCAGAAAAGCTCGGAGGCTCTCATGTTTACTTATCTCTCCCGTTCCACTCATCAGAAAACTTCACCGAAGATTTGTCAATTATCTATCATCGGAGGGCCCAGCAAGTTCGTTTTCCTACTCACGGCTGGACAATTAACCGATATTATAACTCAATTTGCCGGAGCTGTTTGCGAGCAGCATTGGTATTGATAATCGACTTAGCACTAGGCCTTGGATTTAGTTTCTACAACAACTAAGTGGAAAGCCGACGAGACCTACGGGCGACATAAATCAAGAGCAACCTTTCTCAAGGACACGGATTCTATGTTGATGGATGGAACCTTCATTCTCGTCGGAATCCTTTCATCTGTCGCAGTATGAGTATTCTGATTATGTTCTTCTGGTGGAATGTTGAGCTAATGATGGAGACGACTCATATCCCGAAATAATCATTGGTGTCCTGACCAGCGCAATGGTCGAAGAGTATACACAACATCCTTTGGCGATCGTCCTGAGCACTTCTCTAAGGCACCACCTTCGTGGAGTCTTCGAAGTTCGCTTGTTCAAGAACATGGGAGCCCCTTGATGGAACCTGGTCCTACAATTACCAGATTCCTGGAAAATCTTCGCCGTCGGACTAGTCAGGAGGACCTGGCTCTGATGAAAGTTTTCCTGTTAATAGATCTCGACAGTGTCTAACTTTGGTTTGACATACACATTTCAACCCGTGATATTTACTCTATTTCTGGCTTTGGGACACTTGTGAATCCTGTTCTAAAAATGATATCTTATGAACTTGATATCATCAGAAGCCCTTCAAGGAGTGCGTCCACTTGACCCCGAGCGTGGGCACGAGTCGGATAGCAAGTATTAGCGAAGACTATAGCGAAGACTCCGACCCGTCTTCCTCCATTTTGTATTCGCCACTAGCCCGCTTTTCGCTACAATTTGTTGTCGGTTTCGTCAGCGGGACAGGCACGCGTTTACTGATCCGTTGGGCTACTCCGAGATTTTGAGATCGTCTTTCACACTGTTCCACCCTGTTCCACCTGCGCTGGCACCTGATGTCTCTAAACAGGGAGAAGGTGACAGAGGGAAAGTCATATCCATTAAGCTAGTAATACACCAAAGAACATCTATATTACAAAATGTACGAATATAAGTAACCAAGTGCGATCATATACCCGGTAAGTGCGGCAAAGATAGTCCACAAAGCTGATAAGGAATGCAAACTATAAGCAAGACTTCAGAACCCCTTCTTCCCCACCCTCACACTTCCGCGAACAGGCAAACCCATCAACTCCAACATTGCTCCCTTATCACCGTTCTTACGGTGTTTCGCCGGCTCAGAAACACTAATCGGTAAACCGTCGACTTCAAGCGTAACAGCGGCGAAACCCTCAATACCAGCTACAGCACCGTCAGACCGGAATATGACCTTCCCAACAAAATTAGTGAACTCCCTCGATCGCCCAGGGAGCATCTGAAGAGGAACGTCAATGACTTTAGCCGAGACAGCGTAAACGGCACCAGTCTCATCTTCGCCTCCGTCATCTTCGTCGTCATCCAGACGCACGCTGAGAGAAGGAAGCCAGTCTTCTGGCCTGATATGACCGAAAGCATGCGGTGGTAACGGATCAGGTAGGGGTGGTGATGGAGGAAGTGAATGAGCCTTTTCCTGTTCAGACCGTTTCGGGAATTCTCCTGGCAATTGCCGATGCGGCCACGAGTACTGGGTATCCTGGAAGTCGTCGGGCGCTTCACCGTCGAAGACCAATACATCGGGAAATACCCTAAAGACATCGACACCGACATCCATACCCTTTGGCAAAACGACTTTGGCAAACACAACGCCGTTAGCGAGGAATGTAGTTCCTGACGGTCGAATCCGCATGTCTTTAATTGTTACGTTTCGCAAGAGGTTCGGACGGTGGTTTGGCGCCGGGAATTCTGCGGGGATCTGGAACCCAGGGCCCTCAGAAGGATCGCTTGAGGAGAACAACGGAGTGGAGATGAGTATGGGGTTGGACTCCCCGTTGAGGTAGCGACTGAGAAAAGCCGAGAGCAGGGGAAATGATGATTTGGGCAAGGCTGGAACTGTTCCTTCGACATACATGGTGATATTCGGGTGTGTGGATTTGAACGGGAGGGTAGAGAGGTTGGCAACTGGTACCGACGAGTTTGTACCATTTGGTAAAGAGACGATCAACGGGAGGGAAGGGACCGAGAAGCTGAAATTCTCCGGACTCGGATTGATCACTTCTGCCTCCGCATAAAGGGAGAGCTTTTCCTGGCTTTCAACCCGGAACGTCTTCAGCGTGAGGAAGTCGGAAACGTTGGGAAATGGTGCATGTTTCCCTGGCTGGGGGAGGCCTGGTAGAGAAGGGACTAGACACAGAATAAGGAGTGATTCAAACTGTAACCCTCCTTGACTCACTTTTCATTCGGATAGACGTCTGAACTTTCTTCATCTTTCCATGAAAATTCGCCTTCCAGCCGCCGTTCTTTCCACCGCCCGTAATCCTCAGCTCCCTGACACGCGCATCAACTTCAAACGATCCGCGCTTCCAGCTTTCCGCCAGAAAATTCGCCATCACTGTCCCGTTCCTCGTCGGCTGAACAAACACCTCAGTCACAATAGGGGTCAACCACGCATGTGTCCTTCTTGGCGGATCAACCGTCAAAGGAAGTTCGACTGGTGGTAGTTGCGCAGAAAGAAGGAGGATCGACTGGTTACTCTGTGGTGCGACACGAATTGTGTCCAGTTCCACAGTGACGGTGTCCAACGTCTGTATCCCCCACCTCCCGATTGCCTTCCAAATCTGCTTCAACCAATTGTCACTCTCCCCCGGAGAGGGCTTGTTGACACCTATCGCATGCCCTGCGTCGAACCCTACTCTCCCAGAAACGTTAAGCCAAAGGCCACCGTCATCGGTTGTATTGAGTACATCTAGCCCGAAAGGCCCGTCCACCACTACATCCTCATTGAGGAGCCGGTCTGGCACTAATCGAGAGGCTTTCGATGCGTATGACCACGCGAGTAGTGAGAAGAATACTGCGATGATGATACATAAAGACAGAGACACGAGGAATACTGTCGTCAAGATTGAGCGGAGTCGTTGGCGGGATGATGGTGGTGTATCAGTAAAGAGGGCTATATCCCTCGATGTTGACCCGTAACTTTCATTCTGGAGTAGCGGTGTTCTCTCTGTAGGAACATCCGCTCGACGTTTTCCCTTGTCGACCGTAGACGTTGTAGGAAGATCAGAGTCCTCTGAGGACATGGAAGTATGGATGTAGTCACAATACAAGGTGACGGTGGCTATGTAAGTACATAACTGGTAACTTAGATCAACAAATAAACAAAACTACTTAAAATAACACTGATAAGTCCATAACAGTTCACAGAAATCAGAGATGCACTATTGTCCTGAGTGTTAGCTTTAGATTTGCTGGTATCGCCAGAAAGTCCGGAAGATGTGGATGAATTAGAAGGGTTTGCCGCCAAACCTTCTTCCACTGCGAAAGGCTGGTCCCATAGGTAATTCGCCTCCAGGGTAAATTGTGGGTCGCCCTTGGACAAAAATGCGGCATATTTGCCGTCTGGGTCGCCGTAGACCGAAGCTACAGCAGCAACATTGGGGTACAGCTCGTCCGCATATGCACTTTCGCCACTTGCACTCGGCGAAATTGTCATAGCAAAATCCAGCGCATCCTGGATGGTGGCACCTTGGGTAGTGGTTTCATTCCAAACAGGTGCGCTGGGCTTCGCATACTCAGCTAGGCGAGCATTGGTCTGATGAAAATAACTATCAGCTTGTTGATCGTCGAAGTACTCGTTTGAACTCACAATCATGGCGGCTAAGTTATAAGCACGATAATGGTAGGGGCGGGTTCGTACAGCCTCAAATGGCTATTACACGCATTGTTGGTCAACCATGACTCCTCAAATTGACAGATTTGCTCACTTGTTCACCTCCTTTGATAATCTGAGCCGGGTATAAAGTGGAGAAAAAGGTATCGGTCACATTCCTCGCTCCGTCTAAGTCGCCGAGAAGGATCTTAAGTGCAGCTAGCTGGTTGAAATAGAAAGATCCATGGTTGCTACAAACAGATTGTTAATATAGACTGTGCGACTTGATAAAACATCACGAACTTTGCTGCTTCTGCCTCTTCAATGGCGATTTTTGCGGTCTCCAACCAACTGATATATTGCGTTACCCAAGCATTCATGTTGTTGTCAAGGTCAGTTGTCCAGGCAGGACTTTTCCCCTTCCGTAGGATGAGGATACCAGAGACGATCTTGACCATGCATTTGAGGTCGCTAAGTGACGCAAAAGCGATATCAGATTCATTCATGGATCCGAGTCAATTTCTCTCACAGAACACCAGTGTGAGTACCACCCGTGCTGCCCGGACCTCGTATCACCTGGGCATAATTAAGGTTGGGATTCATACGTGTCGAGTTATCGATAAACCATGTTTCAATCCAGGACGCTGTGGAAAATTGGTGTCAATTACGTTTCTTTTACCAATTCAGAAAATGCAAGATATTGAAGTATGCGTCCCTGGGAGCCAGGAACACAAAGGCTTCTGGTTCTCAAGCACATGTCATCATCCGTCAGGAGGCAGTGTCAGCAAGCGTCTATCCCGCTCACCGGCATCCACAAATTCCCAGAATCATTGTGTGGCATTCAGACCCAAAAATAGCGGAACCTTAAATAAAACAGCAACTCACCTGCGGATTTGGCATACGAATCGTCCTCAGTAATACTCCATGCCATAGTGTTATAGAAAACAGCGTCCGCCAAACTATCAAAAGCGCCGATGTTGTTGACAAGGCGAGCATCCGGGTTGAATTGACCGTCACGAGACTTGTAGGGGCACGTCGTCCAAACTACAGAATTGTGATGCATTAGAATGATTATATGGGCGATATTAAGGGGAAAGCGAAACGCACTTTGTTCTGGCGTAAGCGCAGTTGTGTTACCCGCACCAGAACAGTCAGGCCACCAGCTGGTTACCACAAGCTCTCGTCAACAATACTCTCTAGCCACAAAACGAATACAGTACTCACTAAGGAGCCCAACTCAAATAATCGTGTTTATCACCGGATGGCGGAGCGAATGGCTTATCCACGACGGCTGTTACAGTCCATACACCAATTAGTATGAGAAAATCGAAGTAAATCCGGAGGACGCACACCAGGGAGCACCAACTGCACTCTGCTTTGCCCAGTTAACTATCGTCTGCTGAGCTCCAAGAGTATTTTTACTGAAATTTCCAGCCACGATATAGTCGGGATCAACAAAGTCGTTTGCATAGCTTGTATACCCAGCATTTACGCCAGTTAATACGAGAGCGGCCGAGGCAAGGAAGGGCAACCTCAACGAAGGCATCGGGTGGGTGAGGAGGGGAAAGGAGGTTGAAGTCGGGAACGAGGACCTAAAATGCAATGAAATAAACGCCCTGCAGGAGAGGGGGCGGGGGCGAGGAGGCTTATAGCCTTGACCAAAAAAGCGAAGGACGCGAGACTTTAATAGTCCGTAGACTATCCGGTAGGCCAGAAAATAACGAGCGACAAAGAAGCGTTGAGAACGCTAGAGACTATAGGTTGCGGTGAGAGGAGGACGAATTCGAGAAAGAAGACCCGACAAAAATATACAACGTCTTTTTCAACGTGGAGACAACAAACACAGGGAACCTTGATCCTTACTCTGGAGAAAAATGCGGGCTTAATGGCCCGCATATAACCCCATCATATCCAGGATCGCAGCGGACACGCGCTCACTCTTTGCCAAGGGGGGATGCAAAGGCACCGAATTCGGCGAAACCTAACAACACAAATCTGAACTGTATTGAAATTATCTAGATTAGGAAGTTTGATCCGTTTGATGGAAACATTACAATTGCCTTTTGCGAGCATCGTCATCGATCACTTAGGATTCCGGGAAGCGCGGTGACCGCTTGAGACCTTGAGGACGGGACAAGAAGGATTATAAATCAACCATGGCCGCTTTAGACTCGGTAAGTAACTTGTTTCTCTCGCAATGTGATCAGCCAAGGGTGCAATTATCTGCTAACGGCGTAGTCTGAGCGCACCTGGAAAGCCTTGGTTGGAAACCAATACTGCTGAACGTCAAACGCGAAACCGTACAGCATAGAGCTTGAAGTAAAACATTACGAAGTAGTGGGCGAAGACTGCTTTCTAGGACCTCTATGTAGTGATCATGAAAAGCTTAGCTAGGATTTATAAACAACTAAGCCTCATGGTAGCCGCAAGGCCAAGGCCATCGGTCTCTATTCAGCGTGTTCAGGACAAACAATATCGTTGTGATCGATGGAACACCTGATCAACATGGAAAGAATATCAGGATCCATACAGTGCCTATGATATTTGTGCATTCGAGTTCTCACTCAATCAAAGAAAGCATCATGCTGCAGGGCCCAGGCACACGTTCGAACAACCAAGTGTACTTTCAGCGAATGATTCAATCAATGGATCCCAGGACTCAATAATAGATCTCATTATGAGCATTGAAGATAGGATGAATAAAACATCACATCAAACATAATCTACCCAGAATAATTACAGGAACCACCAATAGTCCTTATTGAATCTCACCGCCTAAGCAAATCCCATCCTTTCAGAAAAAAGCCCAATAACAATCGCCATAAACACAGCAACAATAACCACAGCAACAGCTCCAACCCAGATCCCGAAATCACTCCAGAAATCGTTCAGGTTAAAAACCGGTCGAATAGGTGGCCAAACCTTCACCCTAATACTGTGTTTCGTCCCCGGCGAATTATCTTTCGGGACAACAAACAGCGTTTGTCGCTTCTCATCGTAAGTATAAGCGAACTTCTTCTTCGTCAACGCCTGCAACTTCCTCACTAGCTCCGATTCATCGTCATAATCGTACCCCGACAAATCGACCTGTGCTTCAAGCAGCAATTTCCTTCCGGACACCAGTAACGAAGGGAAGAATATCTCCGTTTCATGTGTACCAAATTCATTTTCTCCTTTTCCTTCGGGAACTTGCCAAGTGAACGACATCTCGCCATTCATCATCTCGTAATTGAATTCGAGGGGTATACCAGCCACTTTAGCTGGGTAAGGTCGAACGACGGCGTCGAGGATTCTACCTCCCCCATCGAGATGTGGTGAAGTTTGTTCGTATTCGAGTAGGAAGTTTGGCATGGCTCGACGTTGAGAGAACCAGGAAAAGTTTTCGCCGTTCCATTGATCGCCTTCTTCGTCTGTGTTGTCAGGGTTATAGTTCCATAAACTAATGAGTGAAGCGTTATGAGATCATTCTTTGGACATGAGATAGCATAATACTGACTTGAACCCGACAAGGGAACGATCGAGACCAGTGAGCATCGCGTCCATCATACGTTTTTGCCAGATAAAGTCCTCGGTGACGAAGGCTTCTCCTTTACTGTGAAATTTGTCCAGGTCAAATCAATGGGAAAATGCAGGTAAGGAGGAGCAACCTACTTCATATCCATAGGAATACCACATTCGCCAAACAGCACTGGGATATCTCCCAGCGACTTATAGGCCTCTTCAGTCAGAGTACGTATCTGGAGACTGAAATTATCACGAGCGCCCTTGTGACCCCAGTAGAAGGCTTTGAGCGGGAACATGCCCTGTAAAGACGCGTCAGAACTTTGAAGCAGTTCGGAGGTGGGCCAAAACACGGACCCTGGACAAGCCTTGCACGTTCACACTGAACTCGCCAAATGACTTGTTGAAAAGGGAATTCAGGTCGTACCAATGCGGGGCATAGACCATGTTGGGTATACGGTATTCCTCTGTCCAAGAGGTCGGGCAGTACTGGAAACTATGAGTCTAGAGTGTTTGTGAGGGAGCGATCGGACGTACCTCGTTGGGTATAGCCTCAACGAAGAGTATCTTGTCCGGCGTTGATGCCTTGAGTACTACACTAGCCCACTTTTGCATGAATGGGTAGTAGTAGTCCGTATACCATTCAATCTGCTGAAACCTCAGTGAGATATTCACGAAATAACACTTCCTGCACTCACCTTCTCGCCGCTAATCGGATGCTTGACAAAATAGTTCTCCCGTAAAACCACCGCTTGCTTCTTCGTCTTGCACCATCCCCAAACACCATGCATCTCCCACAAACACTGACCCTTCGTCGGTCCATCCTCCTTCCAGGCCTTCTTCTTCCCTTCATTTAATAGTGTATGTCCGGTCTGCTTTGTCGGCATAGGGAAAGATCTAGTCCAGGTAGGTACAAGTGTAGGGTATCCAGCACCCAGCTGAAATGACTGGATGGTCGAGGGTATATGAGAAATGTGAAGCTCGGTGTTGTAGTCGAATGAATACATCGATTTGAGGTCAATGTATCCTCTGTGAGGTTCGTTCATCATTTGGAAGCCAAGCACGCCTTCTAGGTCTCCTACAGCGCGAACGAGGACTTCCCATGAGCCGAGAAACGTGTTTTGGAGGAATTGTTGGATGGGAACGTCGTCTTTGGCTTTGAGCTTTGGCGCGAATGTGTCGCCGGCCCAGAACAGGGTACTGATAAGAGATGCTCTTAGCCTCATGGCGTCCTTTGAATGAAAGACCAAAAACTTACTTGAGGGTCGAAGCTGCAAGCTTATGGTATCCCGTAGGCCACAGCCCTCTTTCCATATCCGAATGACCTCCGCCACGCATCCCAGCCAACCATGCCGCGCCAGTCTCCTCCAGGTTATCTAGGTCGAAGCCAGCGGCCTCAAGTGTCCATGCTGGTGCACCAGAGCCGCCACTGTATCGCGACCAGACGTCTTGGTGCATGGAGATGAAAGCCGAGATGCCATACTTCGGCAGCAGCGAGAGCAACTCGCGAAGGTAGTCGAGGTATGCCTGGTCGTATATGCCACTGCAGTAATAATTTAAATGAACGAGTCAATTGAAGAATTGCGCGTCACTTACGGTCCTTCGTGCTCAATGGCTTCCCATGTGACGAGGAAGCGAACTGCAATTCATTAGTAGAGTTCGCTTATCAGGTAGAGCCATCACTCACTGAATGTGAGCCCCCATCGCCTCAGCCTTGAAAAATGTTCATGTGCCTCGGAAAGGGGGAAAGGGCGTCCAACAAAGGTGACAATCTTGGGGTCCTCAGGCCAGTCTTCATTCGTGTGGTTGACTGGGCTTGAAGTTTCGTTATTCAACAAGAAACAACTACACGCGGCTATACTCACGTTTTGCAGCTTCCCGATAGATTCACGCCGCGTAAATTGCAAACACGACCGTACCCGTCGACAAAGTGCCTGCCTTGCAGACGAATACCACCAGCCGTTCCCGTAGATGACCAGTCATGTGCATAGGACGTGGCTGAAGACCCTGGCCGATATTGAGGGTCTTTCGAAGGATGCTGGCGGCGAGAATTTAATTTAAAGATCGAGAATAAATGAGCAGAAAAAAAATACTGACGCGTTTCAAAGGTTTGTCAACCATGATGAACGAGTTTGAAGGGGATGTAGTGGCGGCCATTATGCCACGACTGCGGTCAAATGAGATGAGCTTCAGAGCAGTTGGAAATCAAAATGGGCCTTCGGTGATCGGTCCCCGAGTTTCGGCCCGGAATGATGGCGCGACAAGCGTCGAATACGATTGGCTACGGACCTCGGGTTCTGAACTCAAACTGTAGCGCTTTGACGAACCGAGTATTACGACGACCCACCCTACATGCCTCTCCTTCAACGCCTGCTGCGGAACTTCTATCCTGAACAGGACATTTTAAAGACGCAACGCTCATCTTCGGTGTATCCTCTCTTCTCGCGCAAAAACTCTCAGGCTGGAGGTAAAACATGATTTCTAGTTCCCACTGGAGTTCTTATTCGGCTATTGTCGCGACTCCTTTTGTGCCGGTGGATAGAAGATGACTTCATCACTGAACATCTACCTCATAATGGGTCGAGGGCGCCAGAGTGTGAGATTGATTGTCAATCCCTGAAGCTTGATGCCGAGGTACACGAATCCCCTATAAAACTCAAGCTCCAGTTCGTGCGAGGTACGAAACTACTCACACCATGAGGTTGAGTACTCTTTCTGTTGTCGCGGCGCTTGGAATAGCTGGATCTTATGGTGCACCCCAAGTCAAGATCGGCAAGACTACGCTCATAGGCCGAGACGTTACTGGCCTCAAGCAGGATTTCTTTGGCGGTGAGTACTCTCTTCTCAATTGGCGAGCACCGCTGGAGCGTAATTGACAATGACAGGTATACCATATGCTGAGCCACCCCTTGGCAATTTAAGGCTGCGCCCTCCTGTCCTCAAGGCTACTCTCGACTCCAAGACCTTTGACGCTTCGAACTTCAAATCTGACTGCCTTCAGCCACTTGCAAACACCCCTGTGCGCGTTCATCATTAAGCTCTGGGTATAGTTATTGATGAGGATTCCGCAGGGCTTTCCTAGTGGCAATGTATCGGAAGATTGTTTGTTCATCAACGTGTTTCGACCTTCCAATCTCCCAGCCAATGCGAAATTACCCGTCGTGAGTCCAGTGCACCTTTCATTTTCCACTTGAGTCCCGCTGATCGGATGCGCCTAGTTATTCTGGACGTAAGTACCAGTAAATTCCTTGAACTCCGATCATGATGAAGACTGTTGATCAGATACGGGGGCGGTTTCCAACAAGGAGGGGCATCCACCTATAACGGAACCTTAATTGTGGCTCAAGCCATGGCGAGGGTGAGATAATTCCGGTCAATGACTCGCAAAGCTCTGAGTATCCGTCCCAAGGGAACCCCTTTGATATATGTCAACTTCAACTATCGTCTCGGGCCACTTGGCTATCCTCAAGGTGCTGAAGGTTTGTCCTCCCCTAGTCACTGGAAGATTGCGTCGAGAAATTGAGATCACCTTCGAAATTGTAAATAGCGGGAAAGGAAAGGGCACTCAACCTAGCACTTAAGGACGAACTAGCTGCTCTGCAATGGGTCCAAACAAATATTGGAACTTTCGGCGGCGACAAGACGAAGGTAAGCTTGAGACGAGTGGATCTAGTTGTTCGACGTTGACAATGCACCAGGTCACCATCTTTGGAGAGAGTGCAGGCTCGATCATGAACTCTGTTCTCTTCCTTAACTCCCACCTTGAGAGATTCGCTCGCGGAGCCGTACGTACTCTATTCAAGCACTTCACGATTACCTCTCCTTATGAAGCACATAGATCTTCGAGTCAGGTGCTCAAGCAACTCCCAATATCTTCGGTCCCACGCGCCGTCAAGTAGACTGGAACAACTTCGTCGCTGGCGTAGCCTCCTGCAGCCGTCTCTCCGGGAGCGACCATACATTTGACTGTTTACGAAAAGCCAACACGACTGAGATAAACACGGGACTCCTCAAAGCGATTAGTGAAGCTCCAGAGGAATTTGCTTTTGATCCGACGCTTGATGGACCTGGGGGAATTTATCCTGATTATCCGTCTAGGTTGTTTGCGAAAGGGCAGTTTACGAAGTTGCCTTTTATTGCTGGGACTAACCTCGACGAAGGTGAATGATTATCCGCCTTTGTGACACTGGCATGTTTTGAGAGAAATTCGTTGCAGGAACACTCTTCGTCCCTCCAACGCTCAACTCGGAAGCCCAACTCCGCCAATTCATCATTGCAAACTTCTCTCCTCCCATCGTCCAGACTAGCTCCTTACAAAGTGCAGCCGATCGACTCCTACAACTGTATCCCGATGACCCAACTGTCGGTTCTCCTTTTAACACTGGCAATAACACTTTCGGATTGTCCAGTCAATTCAAACGAGCTTCCGCTATTCGTACGTCGTGCTTTCTTTCCCTTTCCTGGTTTTTGTACTGATGATATGCGCTCCAGAGGGAGACGTCGGCTTCACTTCCCAGCGTCGATTCTGGCAACAAACTGCTGCTAAGTTTGGTGTCAAGACTTGGGGGTACTTGTTCACTCAACCTCAGCCTGAGAATCCCCCTTTCTTGGGAGGTAAGCTCTCCATTATAATTCTATCATCCGACTACTACTGACAAGTAATGCAAACAATTTAGTCTCGCATGGCACAGAAGTGTCCTACGTCTACGGAGGACCAGGCGATCGATCCAATTCGTCTTTACTTATAAGCTCTTTGATGATTGATTATTGGGTTTCGTTCGCTACGAGTTTGAATCCGAATGATGGGAAAGGGATACCACGTATGTTTAGTTCCCGATTATTACTCTTGTCATTTTTCGGGGGATTCTGATTATGTTTTATTGAAGGGCCGAATTGGGAACAATACACACCTCGAAACCAGAGGGTTATTCAGCTGAATGGAGACAATACGACTATGATTGATGATACGTTTAGGAAGGAACAGATGGACTTTATTAATTCGATGCCAATCGTATTTTTGCATCGTCGCGACATTTAGGAGGTGGATATGCCTGTATTGTATGTAGCTTATGCGTTCACGAAAAAGCAAACCGGACTCTCTGTTCTATAGTTTTATTGAGAACCAGAGACTTTGAACCATTCGTTATCGCTTACCACTGAGTGTCCGTTCTCTAAAATCCGTGTTTCCGTTATTCAACTCGCGCTTCCGACTTCGGACCGAGCGGTGTAAGTCTCGTGACGCAGTGCGACATTTGGCGCTCGGCGCTCAACGTCACCCTCGTTTCTCGCGCTACTTGGCTTCTATCTGTGCCGCAGTGCGTCATACTCCTGATCCAATGCCGAACTCCTTTGGTGGCCTATAATGTCCATACTGGACCAAAGATCTACGTTTCTACGACCTCTCTATCTCAGGAGGGGCGGGACTACATTGTTTGGAGGACCTTACCATCTATCCAGCTCTCCAGCTCTCCTGAAAGCCTTATACCACCCCCAGGACCAACATAAACACCAAAACTGGCTACCACCAACCCTGACTTCTCAGTCTTTGCCCCAGCGTGCCGATGTAAGTAAGCACCAGGGTTGGATGGCGCAGTATCAAAACCGGGGATGTCGGAGTGTTCGATTGATCGACAATCCTTAAGGCTAGAGGCCTGATGGAATGAACTTCCTATACACGTATAAAGCCCTTGGAAACTGGAACCGCCTCAACTAGCTGCGAAACGGTGCTCGCGTCATGAAGCTACCGCGTCTCTTGGCTGCAACAACACTTTGCTTTGTCACTGGAATTCATGGCGTACCTGAAGTCAAGATCGGCAAGACTACTATCGTAGGCAGAGAGTTTCCTTCTTTGAAGCAAGAGTTTTTCGGAGGTAAATGATGCTTGAACTCATCAACCGTTTCGTCTCTGGAGAGCTAATTAATCCAGGAATTCCTTATGCTGAGCCTCCGCTGGGCGATTTGCGGCTTCGACCTCCGGTTTTGAAGAGTGCTCTCGACGTCGAGCCTTTCAATGCTTCGAGTTTTGGCCCTTCGTGTCTTCAACCACTAGGCCTATCGGTATGCTCCCCCAGTATGCTGGAACAAATTTGTTGACCATTATTCCCGTAGGGTGCTCCGAGTGGTCCTATTTCGGAGGATTGTCTTACTATCAATGTATTTCGGCCTTCTGGGCTTCCACCAAATGCAAAATTACCTGTTGTACGTTCACGTTCATTCCGATTTTATTTGGATGCCTAAAGCCACCCACTAATACGTAGTTATTCTGGGTGTAAGTATAAACCTGAGAGAGAGTCGCGTTAGGTCTTTGATCACGAGGTTACAGGTACGGAGGGGGCTTTGTGGCTGGATCATCAGTATTATACAACGGCAGTGCGATTGTGGCTCGATCCGTGGAAAGAGTAAGTGCTCCCTTTATCAGAGCATTCGGTTTTTCAACAGGCTACCTAGGGAACCCCCGTGATATATGTCAACTTTAATTACCGCCTTGGTCCGCTGGGATTTCCTCAAGGCGTCGAAGGTTTGTTCTTCGACTAAGCCCCCGAGAACTGAAATAAATATTGGAAAATAATAGCGGGAAATAACAAGGCGCTCAATCTCGGACTTAAAGACGAGCTGGCGGCGCTTCAGTGGGTTCAAGACAACATCGGAGCTTTTGGTGGCGACAAGGCGAAGGTGGGTTGCAGAAACCGATGGGTTGACTTTGCAAATCGTGACGCGGGGCCAGGTTACTATCTTTGGGGAAAGCGCAGGAGCCATCATGAATGCAATTCTCTTTCTGAACTCTGGCCTTGAAAATTTTGCGTGGGGAGCTGTGCGTTCTTCGGTTATAATTCACGTTCCTGTTTATCGATAGAATATCCAACAGATCCTAGAATCTGGCTCTCAGGCAACTTCATATAACTCTTTTCCTGCGCGACGTCAAGTTGACTGGGATAATTTCGTCTCTGGTGTTGCATCCTGCTCTACACTGGCTGGAACCAAGAACACGTTTGATTGCCTGAGAAGCGCCAATTCATCTGAAATACTCGCTGGACTCCAGGATTCAGTTCTTGGGGCTCCCGAAGAGTTTGGGTTTGACCCAACAATTGACGGGCCGGGAGGGCTTTACCCTGATCTCCCGTCCAGGTTGTTTGCGAAAGGCAAATTCTCTAGGATACCTTTCATTAGTGGAACCAACCTTGATGAGGGTGAGGACTGCATATCTCTTCCTCGCCTGAATCTACTAAAGCAGCCATTCACATAGGCACGGTCTTTATTCCTGGGACAATCAGCTCTGAAGCGGAAATTCGCGACTTCTTTACCGCAAACTTCACTCCTCCCGTCGTTTCGCCGGCAGATCTGCAGAATGCACTCGATCAACTCTTACATTTGTACCCTGATATTCCATCACTTGGCTCTCCCTTCAATACCGGGAATGATACATTTGGGCTCTCTAGCCAATATAAGCGCGCTTGTGCGATCCGTACGTCTTTACAGTTATTAGAAACCCCTTTCTCGAATGATGAGCTGCAGAGGGTGACCTTGCGTTTACGTCGCAAAGACGATTTTGGCAGCAAACAGCTGCTAATGCAAGCGTAAAATCTTGGGGATATCTATTTACTCAACCACAATCACAACTTCCACCCATCTTCGGAGGTCAGCGACTTTTTTGTTCTCGATGACTAGATGATGACTGAAGATAGCTTCGTAGTTCCACACCAAGCAGAAGTGGACTATGTCTATGGAGCCCCAGCAGACCCATCTTCTTCGGCTCTGAGGATAAGCGCACTTATGATTGACTATTGGGTCTCCTTTGCTACGAGTCTGAATCCGAATGATGGCAAGGGAATGGAACGTATGTATTCCCTCAACACCCGACTTGTCCATACCGCTCCCTGTTCTAAAAACTCTGCAGGTCCTTACTGGGAGCAATTTACACCCAGCAATCAGCGCATCATGCAACTGAATGGAGATAATACGTCAATGATTAACGATACATTCCGCAAGGAGCAGATGGATTATATAAACTCGGTTCCTCCTGTATTCCTCCATTAACCAGGGGTGGGTGTTACACACACAAATGCCATCGGATCAAACGATTGGATGTAGGCTCCTTGGCTGGTTTCTTGGCGTATACTTGTCTTCGATTTCGATTTTACATAGTCGAGTTATGTGGTACAAATTGCTCTCACAGGTACATACGGCGGTCTGTCAGAGATGGAAAGTCTGGGACTCTCCATTTGCACATACTTTAGGTTCATGTGGTTTGTGAGTTCAAGGTGGCTGTAGGACTCAGACCCAAATTCCTACCTGCGCAGCCTGATTCAAAACTGCCGGTGAGCCGAATTCAACTCGTGACCTCACACCTCAGACTTCTGTACACGAAAACGTACGAGCCCAACCGCTGAGATCTGTATCAACCTTTGTCCGCGTCACTGCTGAGCTCCTTGTGTGGGACTCTGGCGGTATGAAATATCACGGCAACACATGCCCCGGAGGCTGTCCCTCCAGGTACGGACCTGTTCTCTTGAAAAGGATGAAGACCCTTTTTCATATATCTGTGTATCTTCTCCTCGCTCGCGCAAATCTCTCCTGCTGAAGGCCGTAAAACGCGACACTTTGCGCTCACTAGAATCTCTCATTCGGCCGTCGCTACTCCTTCCTCCGTGCCGATGCACAGACCTATAGTAATGGGACAGAGAGCGTTGGTGTGTGAGATTGACTGCAGTCCCTAGAGCTCAATACCAAGTCGAGTAGATGTGTAATGGGATGAGTTAATTTTAGTACAAAAATCTCCACATGAGAAAATAAAAAATAGAACATAGCGAACCGCGAGTCTCGCGAGGGGTCAATTTCGGGTCAACGAGTACTTGGCGTGTCTATTCTTGTTGATATATCTATGTGTGGGGATCGAACTTGGATCGAACCTGCGACGAACGTAACTCAAGTGACATGTAAATAACGCCGCTCACCAACTATAGTACGAAACCATACAAGACGAAAAATATCATAGGAGGCGGTGAATTTTAGTTGTATCAGAAGAACGAATAAATGATAAGATGGAAGATGAATGGTTTTCGGAGTTCTAGTGCAATGGGATAGGAGGGCGAAGACCGCGGCGAACTAAACCCCAAATCCTTCAACCTGAAAGTAAATGAAGTCCCTGTGACACTCGTCAGCGAAACAGCTCATTAGCCGAAGTCTAACGGCAGGTGTGCACGTGTGCTGACCGACCCCGTCGCACAGCTCTCCCATCGGAGGCAATAGCCCCGCACAGGATCAATATTCGGAATCAGAGAAGCATTGGCTAGTGGTTGAAAGGATTCCAGACGGACTAGGCCATGACCTTTCGCAGTGGAATCCAGTCGACTACGTAGGGCTGTCATTCTCAAAGCGTCCCATGACAAGGTAGGGCCTTTAGTACTTTCAACAATTAGCGCTCGTAGGGCCAGTGCTCGATGACCCTCAGCGTCACATTGCCATTTTTCTTGCTGCGAACCATCATCATGGAAATCATTACCGGCGTCGCGTCGCAGGATTTACCTGTAAGTAATTCGATTTTGAAATGTACAGGTGACCAGTAAGCCACACGTAGGGTCTCTTCTTCTGCACGCAAAACTCTCAGGTTGGAGAGAATCAAAAATTCCCAGTTCCCACTGGATTTCTTGGTCGGACTATCACCGTTCCCTGTATTCTACCGCTAGACAAAGACTGCCTTCAAGTTGCATGATCGAACATCTTCTATCAACAAGGACGAGGTTTTTCCCAACATGTGTGGGATCGATGGCCAATTCCTGCACCCTCAGGTACACGGACATTCTATAAAGCTCTATGCTAAGCTTGGAGCGGGATGAAAGATCGTATTCACACCATGAAGCTAGCTTCTCTCTTCACTGCAACAGCAATCTGGATTGCTGCTTGTCTTGGTGCACCTGAAGTCAAACTCGGCAAGACAACCCTCAGTCGGCAGGGATGTGACCCTCCTTAAACAAGATTTCTTCGGAGGCGAGCCACTTTTTGGATTGATTGATTCTGTTAGATCCTCAATTTTTTAATAGGAATACCATTTGCGGAGCCGCCTCTCGGAAATCTGAGGCTGAGACCTCCTGTCCTCAAGACCACGCTCGATCCCGGCACTTTTGATGCTTCTAACTTCAAGGCAGCCTGTCTTCAGCCTGTACGCAGTCCTCGCTGTTTCTTAAGTGTTCGACGATTGCTGGAGCGACCGACTGAATAATATTGTAGGGTGTCCCTGCATCTCTTGTCTCAGAAGATTGCCTGACCATCAACGTGTTCCGGCCATCAGGCGTTACACCGAATTCGAAATTACCTGTCGTATGTCTTATCGTTCATCATCAGAATATTACTAAGACGTCTACAGTTATTCTGGGTGTGAGTGCGATTTGCGTAGAAAATCAGCTGTACTAATCATTAAGTGGGGCCAACGGTATTCAGGTTCGGAGGTGGCTTTGAGATTGGCACAGGTGCAATATACAACGGTAGTGCAATCGTAGCCCAATCAGTGGCTAGGGTCAGTGAACCTCTCCCAGGTCATCTTCTCAGCTGATGTAAACCTCCTAGGGAACTCCTTTGATTTATGTGAATTTCAATTATCGACTTGGACCTCTTGGTTACCCTCAAGGTGTAGAAGGTTTGTTTTTCGGGGATTAAAAGCTGGACTCAGAGTTACCAATTGTTTATCTGTCCGGCTGGAACTTAGCTGCGAAGGAAAATGCACTTAACCTGGCTCTCAAGGACGAATTGGCTGCACTTCAATGGATACAAGCTAACATCGGGGCTTTCGGCGGCGATAAGACAAAGGTGAATCGCAATATCGACGTCTCTCGAGTATGTTGTTGTAATATTTTTGATAGGTCACTATCTTTGGAGAGAGTGCAGGTGCTATCATGACCTCGATCCTCTTCCTCAACTCCGGCCTTGAAAGATTCGCACGTGCAGCTGTGGGCCTTCATCCGGTATAATTTATGTTTGTTATGTTGACACCTTCCCATAGATATTCGAATCTGGTTCTCAAGCAACACCGTCAATCTTTGGACCCGAACATCGTCAGGTTGACTGGGATAATTTTGTTGCTAGCATATCCTCCTGCAGCACCCTTTCTGGAACACCTCATACTTTTGATTGTATACAAAGAGCAAACACAACCGAAATACTCACTGGTCTTCTTGCTGCTATTGCTGAAGCCCCGGAACTCTTTGCCTTTGATCCTACGATTGACGGGCCTGGTGGTGTCTATCCCGATTATCCGTCTAAGCTATTCGCGCGTGGTCACTTCTCAAAGCTGCCTTTTATTAGTGGAACCAATCTCGACGAGGGTACGTAAGACTTGCTCTCCTCAGACCTGGATGCTTAAAACTTTGACCACATAGGCACTGTTTTCATTCCCACAACAATTAACTCTGAGGCCATGATTCACGAGTTTATTGTAGCTAATTTCTCTCCTCCCATCGTTCAGCCCGCTGCTCTGCAAAAAGCCACTGATAAACTTCTGGAACTATATCCTGACGTTCCAGCACTGGGCTCTCCCTTCAACACCGGAAATGACACATTTGGATTGTCTAGCCAGTTCAAACGTGCATCCGCAATTCGTTCGTCTCCTTAGCCTCTATCCTAGCATATCAACTCATAAATCTCAGAGGGGGACCTTGTTTTCACTTCGCAGCGGCGGTTATGGCAACAAACTGCTGCTAAGGCAGGAGTGGCAACTTGGGGGTATCTATTCACACAGCCGCAACCTGGAAATCCAGACTTTTTTGGAAGTACGTTCGTTCTCGAATTTCTACCTCAAGACAGCTGCTGAGGAAAACTGGGACAGTCTCACATGGTTCAGAGATAAGCTACGTTTATGGAGCGCCTACAGACCAGTCTGCTTCGTCCCTGAAACTGAGCACAATGATGATCGACTACTGGGTTTCCTTTGCTACAAGTTTAAATCCCAACGACGGCAAGGGGGCACAACGTATGTGTGCTAAGCTTCTCCATGATGTTGACCGTTTCATACGCCCTCCTAGGTCCTCATTGGGAACAGTTTACACCTCGCAATCAACGTGTCATCCAGTTGAATGGGGATAATACAATGATGATCAATGATACATTCCGTAAGGAACAGATGGACTTCATTAATTCAGTACCTCCTGTGTTCTTGCATCGTCGAGGGACCCATTAGGTGAATTTGGCCAGGCTAATATACCTTGTATTCCCTCGTATTCAGACTCGCCATGGCTTTCTTTCAGTGATGACTGTTAGGTAGAATCCCGGAAGTGGTTTGATAAATGTAATAAACATTGATTGTCGGTCGGTAGCATGCCGAGATTGATAGTATGATATACTCTCGAAAAAATTATTATGATCGCCTTCCCGCATGCGGCACCATACAGCATGCTGACTGGTGAGAAAGCCTCCAAAAGAAGCTCCTGTCTTTGTCCGGCGCGCTCTAGTGAAGTCAAGTGAGGACTATGAGTAATGTCGAGTCCTATTGCGATGGCGTAACAAAGTGTTTGAAGTTGTGTCCCGAAAGGTTTTCCTACCTGGGATGAGCTGAACCCAGGAGGTAAGCTAGGCCGCGACTATACTCTGCAGGTCCTCACTCGGAGCAATTCAATAACCAGCACATCATGCAACTGAACGGAGATAATAGGTTGATGATTAGTGATACATCCCGCAAGGAGCAGATGGATTTTATGAAGTTGGTTCCCCCTGTATTCTTCCATTAACCAGGGATGGGTGGTACACACAAATGCCGTCGGATCAAATGATTGAATACAGGTCCTAGTCTTGGCTATTTCTCGGCGCATACCATTGTCTTCGAGTATATATAGTTGAACTATGCGATACAAGTTACTCTCTCACCATCACGGGTACACACGGTGGTTTGTCAGAGATGGAAGAATTTGAGACTCTCCATTTGCTACATACGTTGCGTTTGTGTAGTCTGCGAGTCCAAGGCAATTGTGGAACTCAGACACAGATTCCCTAGTCTCGCTCAGCCAGACACCTGAAAAGGGAAACTTGTTGGGTGTTTTCGCCTGATCAGAATCTGGTCGCGCAACGTTCCCTCAGACTGGCCGTCCCATCATTAGCTTTTTGGCCGTCAATCTAACGAACACGAGACCGTCAGGCATACGAGCCGAGGTGCAATGTAATGAATCAATTAATACAGAATCCATGAGAAATAAAATATAACATAGTAGGCTAACCGAGAGTCTTGCAAAATGTCAACTCGAATACTTGGCGTGCCTTCTCTTGTTGATCTGTCGAGAAGTACTTATACCGGGATCGAAATTGTGACTGTGGGAGAACCTCGGAAATATTTGTGAAGGGTCCCGTGATCGTAAAGAGACCCGTTAGCGCTGGTTTAGCGCCATTTGTTTGACGACACCTGATGACATTGCGTTCGTCACCTCCCTTGCTGCGAACTGTCATCATGGAAATCATTACCTGCGTCGCGTCGCGAGATTCTCTTAAAAAGATTTTGATTTTGCACGACGCAAGTGACCAGTAAACCACGCGCAGGGTTTCTTCTTTTGCACGCAAAAGTCTCAGGCTGGAGAGAATTAATGATTCCTAATTCCCACTGGATTCCTTGGTCCGGCTGTCACTGTTCCCAAACGTACCGCTACATGAAGACCGGTTTCATGATCAAACGTCTTCTGTCAACGAGGACGAGGTCTCTCCCAGCATGTGTGGGATTGAATGCCAATCCCTGCATCCTGGCGTACACGGACATTCTATAAAGCCTATGCTGAGCTTCAGATGGGATGAAAAGCTGTATTCACACTATGAGGCTAGCTTTTCTCTTTGTTGGATGTGGATATGGATTATCCGTTCTCTGGAGAACTTTTCTGAGATTCCCTTCGTCTCTTTCGAGTCTTTTTCGGGTTTTTGTTGGTTGCACACTTGGCACTGCAAGCATAAACGCTCATGAGTACTTATGTATTTTCGCAATTTCCTTTTTCATGTGAACTTTTGTTTCTTCCTTCATCTCTGTTATGTTAGGGCATTAATCCGATTTCGATCTCCTTTTTTGTCGTATATTTAGTATATGTAGCAGACCGGATAATGTTTTTTTCTCTGACTTAGCCGGCTTTCAGGTATTCGTATGATTCTTTATGTGTAGTATACCGATTAATGCATATGCGCATTGATTTAGACCCGTTTGAGTGATGTGGAAAAAATGAGAGTTGGATTTCTGGTGTTTGGAATACAGTAGAGTACGCGGAAATTGGAATGTCCGGAGTCGGTGAGTATCAAGATGATAGTAAATACGCGGATGAAGCGAATCGATATATGAGGGAAATGATACGACACGAAGGAGTGACGACAGATGATCAGTGAAGAGCTCAAGGTATAGTAGAGACAGGAATAAGGAGAGAAGATGGTTGGTTGTACTACAACGACGCGTTCAGTATGTAACGTCGCAGAAATAAAAGGACTGGAATCTGGATAAGAGGATACGCAAGAGTGAGAAAAAATTAGATTATTAATAAATCAAGGAATGGAAGGCTGGAAGGAGTGTCTGTCAAGGGAAGGAATGCATATGTAGCAAGAACAAAGAAGAAATCGAGACTTGAAAGACAGGATCGCGAGTTGGTAAACGGAAAAAACAAAACAAAGGAATGTATGATGGAGTAAAAGGCAAACACGACACCTCGAGTACCAAGGGTCAGATAAAGGCTTCCATGACCCCTACGAAATCAGCAAATCACAGCGAACTCGAGGAACGATTCCCTGGATCCAGCTCCTCAGGTAGTTTCGCATCAAACACGACATCGGAATCTCTCAAAGCCTGTTCGACGACTCTCATCCCAGCCAGAACTTTCTCTTCTTCCATACTCTTTCCAACGATTTGTACACCCAAAGGTAGTCCGTGCATTTTATCAGCGTTGTATTCGAGGTAAGCTCTCTTTGCGATGGCGTTGAATTGGTTGTATGTTGGAGAGGTGTAGAAGTTGGGTGGGAGAGCGTCAAGGGTGGATGAGACGGTTGTTGTTGGGATTACGCCTGCGGGGTAGTCGAGCTGATATAGGCATTGTTAGATTTTAGTTAGACGGGGTGGCCCAGCGGGCGGATAGACGTACTAAGCTGAAGATAAAAGTATATCCAGCACTCATAAGCGTAGCTCTCTCACTTCCTCCATTCTCAAGCGCAGGTAGCGCATGAGGCACAGTTAAAATGAAATCAATCCCCTCTTCAATCATCTGTTTATGCCATTTCGCTCTGTACTGATCACGCTCGTGAACAAGTTGACGTTCCTCCATGACGGTTTTGGTGTGCAGGACGGAATAGAGTTCAGCGGAGAGTGGATCTGGCTGAGAACCGAAACAGAAGAGGTAGGAGAGCAGCTTGGATCGGAGGATGCGTGAGAGGATGGATTTAATGAGTTTGGGGAGTTTTAGCAGGGTTAGAACATGATTTGTTGGTGGGGAGGTTTTTTCGTTCCGGAGGAGTGGTGCGCGAGTTTGTTCACCTGCGGGTATGAATCAACGGAGATGCTCGTTCCAGACTTGATTTCGCTTACCTCCGTCGGAGAAGAGAAGCTGATAGCCAATCTTGAGACCTTCCATGATCGAAGGGGGCTTGCTGGGGCAATTTAAGTGATTAGCTACTAGCAAATGGCTGGTACTTACAAGTCGACAACCTCATGGCCTTGCTTCTTGAGGGCATTGATAACGATTGATAACGCGCGGCGACAGGCAGGTGTTGGTGGAATCGTTCCTGAGGACATGCATCAGGCGGAAACGGAAGTTGAACCTAGTCGATGATTCATACCATCTTCCCAGATAACACCCCACTTAAGCCGTCTTCCCTCCTCTTGTAGGTCTACCGGCTGCCATGTAAGGGGGACGCACTATGGTTCAGAATCAGCTTCGAAATTCATATGAGCATGCGGAAAAGGCGCTACTTACCGTATGATCGTAATGCCAGGGTTTCATGTCCACGACCCGCTTCCAAAACTCGGACAAATCATCCAAGGATTTTGCCATAGGCGCAGCTAAGATCGGCAAAGATTCCAAGCCCATCATAGGGGACCGGTTTCCCCATATCGGAAACCTTCCAGCACTCCCTTTCAAACTCCACAAGCCGCAAAAGTGTGCGGGGATACGAACGCTCCCAGCTAAATCGGTCCCAACCTCAATCTTACTTCCGCCACAAGCGAGAAGCGCGGCTCCACCACCTGTAGATGCTCCGGCACTATGATTAGGGTTATATGGATTTGTTGTACGGCCAAAGAGGGCGGATGAAGTTTCGATTGCTAAAAGGCCTGTTGGGACGGTTGTCTTCAGGTGGACGAGAGCACCAGCGTCCTGCAGTAGCCGAACAATCGCGGATGATTCCTGAGCTGGTCTTCCAACGAAGCGCGAGTAGCCGATTGTCGAGTCGTAACCAGCGACGTCAATGGTTTCTAAGTAATGTTAGTTGTTTTTTTTTCACTTTGATAATGAAAGTTAACATACCTTTGATACTCACAGGCACGCCCATCAGAGGACGCTCCCTGAACAGAGATTCGTTGGTGCTATCAGAGTCAACGCCCGGTCCCCAGTTAGTGACCGGCGGCGTCGCGAGTGCCTCATTGAACATAATATCCGTGAGACAATTCGTTGCCTTGTGAGCCCTGACGGCTTTCTTTCCGTACGCGAGCATAATGTTGGAGGGGGAAATAACACCGGCTTTGCATTGCGAAACGAGATGTGCAAGGGAAAGCGCGTGAATCTTATGTTCGGCAGGCGAGGGATGGGCAAAATAAGAAGAAGGGAGAGAATCAATCTTAGCCTGACGCTGCTTCTGCTTCCAGACGCTGGAAAAGCGGGTAAGACGAAAAGTCAAGAAACACGAGGCAGGGAATAGATACCGACCACGCGCGCTGGTGAGGCGATAAATAGAAAGGGAAAATCATGAGGAAGCCTTTGCGAGAATGCGCATCCCTCCGTCCGGCCTTTTAGCTGCCTTGTTCATCCGAGGACTTTGGGTTCCCGACCGGCACGCCCTTTCTCCTGGCTGCCCGATTTCCTTAACACTACTCAGAATTAAGGTGCAGATGCCATAAAAACTCTGTCCCAACAAAGAACTCCCGTCGACCTGCCTGATCTGCAAATGACTGCTTCCACAGCCTGCTGCACGAGACGAGAAGCATCTCAACGTCGATTTGCCTGTCAACTACTGAGACTCCCTGTCCGTTGCTCTCGTACCGGTGAATTTGAGTAAAAAGGCAGCATAAATGTGGGAACCAGAGGTCATTTCGGGAAGGTCACGATTTGCGGCGCATAACCCACGCGTGGACGTTCGAGAAGCCGAGTGGCTTATACTCCAAACCCAGCTCAGAACTGGAGCATTCACCTCCCGTCCGATGACACCTGTTTATAGTAATCCCGGTGCGGCTTTCGAATCAACTGAGAAAAAAAAAGCAACCAGGATCTGGGCAGAAATAAGGACTCCGATGGCCGACGTACTTTGGTCGACGCGACGCACAAGACAGCCGCCAGCGGAGGGAGCGCCACCGAATATGAGCTGAAAGAGCTTTTACGCTTCGATGCTTACATACCGATAAGCCACCTGTTCTGCCCCCAAGCCCAGGCCACCGCTGGATCAACTTCGAGATCAATCATCAGAAACGTTAATTGCAATGCCATGCCAGGGGTCAGCCGGTCACATCTAGAACAGAACCCACCAACCCGCCGCCTCTCTGGCATCCGTTGTTGTACCCTGAAAGCTCTTGAACTACGTACGACGTGTCGAACGTCACACGCAAACCGAACACGCGCCTCAAAAAGAAGCATCATACCAGACCACATCACGCCCCTGCTTCCGTCAAATTTGCAGGGCCTCGTGCAACTTGTCATAGTAATCCGCTCGTACGCAGAATTACCTTTTCTTCGTTTTTGGTCCTAGCATGATTCTAAATGAGTGATCCATTCACCACGCATTGATTACATTGGTATAATGATAGCATGAGGTCATACGTCTGTCTTCGTCGCATCATCACCTTCGATGCCTAGTAGACGTTCTTTGATCTTTTGTGCCACGGCTGGGCCGTGCACATAAATACGATCTTTTGAGAATAAGGTTGAGTGTATGTACTCGATATCCAGGGGGGGAAACTAGCTTACTACTGTGGAAGCCTTCTGGATATTTAACTCCCTTGTGATTGACGATTAAACAACAGAGCACATATGTCCGGCGAATCAGATGCCGACATACCTTATGATATGTACCTTTCGGATATGTGATTAATGTATCATTCCATACGATGTAATGCTATATAATGAGCTCCTATTCAGCGAAGCTCTAAACAGAGGTGGAGGATGAGACTAACCTTGTGTCCCATATTCCTAGCTAGCATCTCATAATCAAATACGTATCCTTTCATACGATTACAGTCGGTTCACGACAACACTGTCAAACGGCTCGTACCTCCAGGCATCACGATTTCAATCACAGTCGATCGTGCAGAAGGTGTCATCCAGAGCTGATGCTATTTGAGAGCAATCGATCGCAAATGTTAGCCTTTGCTTAAACATCCGTAGGTACCAGGAACGAATGGAACAAAAATGTTAACTGGTATGGAACCGAAGTTCAATGTATGATGCAGATAAGATGCTCTTAACATCCTGGTACGGACCATACAGTGGGGCCAGGATATAGATTGAGTGATAAAACATCACAGGAATGCGATGGGTAAGGGAACAAGGCAGAAGAACGCGAAAATATGAAAGAGAACTCACCGTCAACCCATTACCATGAACACCGACCATGATCTATAAACATCAAACGCGTCAGATTCATACGTCGAAAAACAAAATCAGCCAAGCGAGGAAAATCGAGAAGCCAGATGATAAACTGAGGCATTTTATGAAAAGAGGTTTAAACCGAAATTCTCCTAAAAAGCCATTCTGACGCAAGGATCCGTGTCCGTAATCGTCAAAAGCACGCTGAGTGTTCCGGCGAAGGTTGTCACCAGAATGAAGTTTAAGGCAATCATGATAGTTCTACCATAAACTTTCGCTCTTTCATTTGCTTGAGCTCGGCATGTGCCACAATATGGAAGAACGTATGAACCATCCAGCTAACTCGCCGGCTCAATAGGCCCGGTGGAGTATGCTATGCGAGCCTGGACTGCGAAGGACAGTAGCCCAGATGAGCGGTACGCGCCTTCGTGTATACCGGTATGAAGACCCTTATAGCGAAAGAAATGACGAGAGGATAATAGGTTAACAGATCACACGCTAAAGTAAAACTCACCGCACTCCTAGCTAGTGTTGCTCCTAAAGCGCAGCCAATGTGAAGCTACTGTGCTGCACTGTGAGAATTTCGTACTCCGACACACTGCACAGTAGAACGAAGTGGCCGTGAAGTGGTGTGAAGCCTGGCGCTAACCAATAGAAGGTTTCTCCGCTTTCTGAGCCTTTCCCTGTATAGCAAGTTTGAATAGGCCACCGTCGTAATACGCTCCTATATCCCGCTTTGTCCCGCTCTCCTCACGAGTGATTGCCAGGAATTACATTAGTAATCAATACAATCCTAGTTGGAGCTCAAGGAGCGCTATGCTTCACAGCGCTACGCCGCAATGAAATAACAAAAGCACCGCGAAGCTCGAGCCGACATCAAAAAGCAAGCCACCAACACCACATCATCATCGACATCATCGCTTCCTCGAGAACACGAGAGAACAAAAAACTCAGCCACAGGGGGCCGCTAAGAAGCTTCCACTGAGTCTTCCTATTTTACCTTATCCAGGGACGCGCTCCCGTCATCGCACAATAAAAATCGCTCACGGCACCTCTTCTGTGTAGAGGGAGACGTCTAAAAGCATAAGAACGTATCATCGGGCCGGAAAGGCGCAGCACTTTATCTAATCTAGACAAACGCAGTCAATGGTCGAGACCCAGCTTTTCTGGGCCTGTTCCCTTGAGCTCTTGAGCAGACCAACCCAGAACGAGCCTGGAGAAAGAGCGGAACTACACCGTATTGTCTTCCCAGGCGTTACCGAGAGACGGGCTCGCTTACTCCGGGCCGACTGTCCAATATTCAACATGGTTATTTGTTTGGTTATACTAAAGAGTTCGTGTACATAGTACATAGTCAAAAGAAAAAGAAAAAGAAAAAGGTAATTGGATGGTAAAATAAATATCATGCAAGGAGGAATCAATGATGAGATGACAGTGAATGATGAAATGAACCGAAGAAAAGACACTGTTGGTTGCTGCCTTCTGTGTGAGTCGTGAGCTCTTGCTTGTCGAGTGATGCCGATTAATAATGCCGATAGAGAAAGTAAGAAGAACTATCCTCCAGACTCGAATGTGAGGGGGGGAGAAGAAAACCATAAGGTATACAAATATGCAAACGAAGCGGGATGGAAACAAGTCGGAAAGTGGGCAGCCAAGCATTGCCGTCATATGATCTCGTGCGCGAAATCGCATTGGTCGCCAAATTTGCATCTGGTAAATAGGGGTTTATATCAGTTTTACTTAGTTCCCAATTTGGAAATTGATGGGAAATGGCGGGATTGCTCACTTTCCAGCTGCAAAGAAACTGCAAGGCTTTCGTTTATTGTGTTGTCTATAATCCTCTGATCCTCGTCCCCCACCTCCACGCCCACGCCCACCTCCCCGTCCTCGCCCACGACCTCTTCCTCCTTGTGGCCATCGCTCGCGCTCATTGTCCTCATAGTAGCTTTGTCCATAATCGTTCGCGTACTGGTTTGGCGGTGCTCCATAACCCGGATCAATGTCATTATATGATGATGATGATGGAGTAGTTCCGGCAGGTCCATACGACGCTAACTGCTGCAGGAGCTGCTGTAGCTGCTCCTGTGGTAAGGCTGACACTGCAGACAAGGTCACAGCAGACGAGTCAAGGCCCACTGATTTCATATCCAATCCTTGACTGTTAAATTGCGTACCGCCCATAGCGGGATCAACACCTCCGTTTGCCAGTTGACCAACCAAGTCCGCCACAGACGCGGTATGCGATACCGGTTCTATAGGCATACCGCCACTCCAGAAGATAGAGTCACTCTCTCCGCAAATCATGGTCACCACTTCCTTGTCCACTTCCTCTTCGGGTAACAGAACCGCGGGCTCTGCAGGACTGTCAGGAATCATTTGTGCTGTCATATACACGGCACTGAGCGCAGTCTGTTCCCTCTGCTCCTGCGTCGCCTTTTCTTGACTTCTTTCCCCACGCATTGGCACGGTGCTTTCAATGTCAGCCGGTCTGTCAATTACTGCGGGATAAAATAAGCTCAAACTAGTTCTTTCCGCGTCTGTATGCGGGGATCGCTCACATGAGGGCTCTGACCAGTCTACTGTCTCTTCAAATATCTGTGCATGCAGAGCTGCGCCTTCACCTCGATCCAAGTCACGTAGACTATGAGCGACATGCGTGCCCTAAAAGAAAGCGACATCAGAACCTTCTGAGCACGTGACCTGGTGGAAATGAGCAATGCTCACCTCTTGTGGATCGTCATCGTAAACAGCCCGTTCAATCAGCCTCACCGATTCAAGATGGGCGTCAGGTGCCCAAGTCACTGATTTCCTCTTTTTACCGTTCTTCGTCCAACTATTTGTTTGTGGAGGTGTATTCACAGTAGGAGGTGGAGTCGATACGGCAGGTGACTCTCTGCGTGCTGCTTTCATGGTTTTGAGAATATCCATGAATGGATCTACCGACGATGGCTGCGCAATATTCTCCTCCTTCTTGACCGGCGCGGGGGCCGGCGCCTTCTTAAAACTCGGTAACTTTGGTTTGGGCTTTGGAGCTGAAAAGAACGACGAATCCGATTTGGCATCCTTAACGGCAGTCGACGCTGCCGCTGATTTCGCTTTGTCCTTGCTGTCCCTAGCAGCAAGGGCTTTCGCTCCTGTCGCCCCGTTTGCGAGCGCCTGCTTCTTCTGCGGCGGTTGCGGTTTCGTAGGGGGCTCACTTGGTTTCCGCTTCTTCGATTTCGAGTCTAATAAAAATACACAAAAATCCAGGTTAGAGTCTATTCAATGACACGGACTCGCATGACCCACCCTCTGCCGAGTTGGCGTTAGGGGCCGTGGTCGTCCCTTCTGCATTTATGAGTTGGCGCCACCTTCGTTCGATATTTGCTGCCATGTCCTTGATGGCTACGTTTTCCAATGCGAACCCAAAAAGAACACAAACAAAACGTTAGATACATCTATTCTATTACTGGTTTCACTCTCCAGGCAAAAGATCTGTAACACGTATGTAAAACGCTGAAGAGGGAAGCGTGATCTCATCTTAGGCTCTACGAGAGCTGTAGTGTATGCAGACACATTTTGACCGGGGAGAACGATAGGGGCAGATGGGGGTATTAGCTCACCTGGCGATGGTGGATCCTTGACGAGTTTCACAACAAGTTTGCCGAGCTTCGATGCTTTCAGCGTGTCGACCGTCAAAGGCAATCGATCGATGATCTAAAATGCAAGTGGCCACCGCAATGGTACCTTTAGCTTCCAGTCAAGTTGATAGCAGCAATAGCCACGTACATGCAACAGTGGCATGATCGTTTCAATGAGAGGACTATTATCGTTAGCAGAAAACGCGGCTCTGAGCCACTCTCGAGTAATGTCCATTGCACGTGGGTTCTCTGACCATGCTCTAAAGTAGTGGTTACCTGCACCATCCCGGATCTTCGTCAGAATTTCTAGTCGGATAGCGGGATCAGCCTCCTGGATGTTATTCGATATTCGATCCACTAGGGTATTAACGGCTTGTGCTCCCGTAAATGCCGAAGACTGGAGTAACGGCTTGATCGACGAGTAGAATTTAGCCTTTCTTTGTGCGAGTTCCTCAGGAGAAGGCTCTGGGGCCTGGGCCTGTGTCTGAGGTTGAGCGGCTGACTGTTGTTGCGTCGCCGGCGACCGTTGCGACGTTTGTGTCTGCGATTCTTGCTGAAGTTGCTGAGAATTATTAGGAGCGACAGTAGTTGTCTGCGCTTGTGCTCCGTAGANGGTGGCCGGGGTTGATAGTAATCCCAGTGGGGCTCATGAGAGGCCTGCGGGGACAGCGTCCCTTGAGGCGGTACATTCGGCTGCCGGTAGTACGGNGGAATGAAAACNGAGGTCTGGGTGTATGGGTACTGCTGGCGCTGCGGCTGAGAGGCAAAGACGGANCCATANGGCTGAAGATTAGGNTTGGCGCNNGCTAACGTCAANCTGGGACTNGTGGTCATAGTTAGGGTGGAAAAAGGAGCCAAAGGACACAAGGACGTACTCTATCATAATGGACTGGGGATTAGTCGAATCTGGTGGCTGTGACGGGATGGGATGCGGTTGAGAGTTGGATTGAGGCTGCGTCTGCTGCTGCAGAGGTGAGCGTTGCTGCACAGTGGGCGAGTGAGGAGGAGGGGATTGCTGTTGCTGGACGAGTTGAATGGACTGTTGATGTGACGGGTTCGCAGTAGTGTTGGACGTGGTGGTAGCGCCATTGAGGGTAGAGTAGGTAGAGAGGGGAATAGAGGACCAGGATGCATTTCCATATGGGAGGGTTGGATAAGAGGGGAGGAAGTATTGATTATGCGATTGGGTGAGTTGCTGGTAAAAGGTTTGGGGTGAGGCGAGCAGAGTCGGAGCAGCGGCTGTGGGTAAGCAAAGTGACATCAGCTAACGGGTAACAAACAGAAAGCACGCGAGCAGCCGCAGTGTGCTGGCTGAGGCTTTGGCGGTTATGCTCACCTCCCAGATCTCCAAGAGTCGTGAAATCGCTGATATCCATGTTGTTTGGGCCGGAGGAAGAGCCGACTCCCATAGAGCCCGTTTGGGGCATGGCAGCCGAGCGCTCTTTTGACCAGTCCTCGAGGGATGACGAGGACTGCCTCTGTGGCTCATGCTGCTGGGATTCTTGCAGCATGTTTTGCGGGGAAACCCACTGAAAAATAGGATCCATCGAGATAGTTTTTATCGAGGTTCAGGCAAAATCAAGGCAACTAATACGGCTTAAAGGCGAATATACCGCAATTCAGCAGCAGATACGGGAAGCAACCGCTCTAGAGGAGTCGCAGCGGGCGACACAGAGGGTAGGCTCACCGTTACGGTGGTATGCGTGGTCTACAGAGTCTGTTGGGAAGAGTGTTGGCAGTCGAGGATTGCCTTGAATTTTCCACGCCCGCTTCAGACTCCGCCTTCCCACGCTCTGTGAAACACCCTGTCTTGTCAGAAAAATCACATAAACTCAACAAAAGCGCCTGCCTCACTTTGTTGACTTTGCAATGGCTGATCAGCTGGCCGCACAGCGCGACTTGGTACGTCCGCTCCGCTGCCCCTAACACCAGTCCCTCATCCTCCCCAGTACATTACTAGCATTATTTCTCTCGCTGAGAACATGCGCAAATGCGCGGAGCTCAGCGAGAGCTTCGTCAAGGTCCTTAAGGGCGCCTCGGACGAGGAAATGCGTGCAATGTTCAACTCAGTATGTTCCCTGTCCCTCCACTCTGTTTAATCTTCTCACGCTCCACAGAACAAGCGCAAAGCCTCTGGCGTTCTCGACGAGGACGAGGGCCCAAAAAAGCGCAAGCGGGCCACCAAGCCTAAGGACCCCAACGCGCCCAAGCGCCCGGCTTCGTCGTACATCCTCTTCCAAAATGANATTCGCAAGGAGCTCAAGGAGAAGCATCCAACTCTCACCAATGCTGAGCTGCTTAACATGATCTCCGAAATGTGGAAGAAGATGAGCGAGGAAGAAAAGGCGGTAAGTGTTCCCTCCCGCCCGCGTCGCGTCTTCACGTGTTCTGACGCGTCTTCGCCAGCAATACCACAAGGCCGTTGAGAGCGCTAAGGAGCGGTACTCCCAGGACAAGAAGGCGTACGACAACCGTACTCCAGAGGAGGTTGCTGCAGCCAACGCGGCTGCAGCAGAAGCCGCCGCGGTAGGTAAACTTCGTCCACGCGTCGAGTTGTGCTCACTTCTTTCAGGCCAAGAAAAGCAGACCAAGGAAGAAGAAGGGTACTGATGCCCCTGCCGCAGAGGTACCTGCGCGTCCCCCTCCCCCTGCTGCTGAAACGTCGCAGACGTCGTCAGAGGAGGATGAGTCCACCGCGGAAGACTCGAGTAAAGACGATTCTGACGATGAGGATGCCCCCGCTGACAAGGAAAGTCAAGCTGACAGCGACTCGAGTGAAGAGGAAGACGAACCAGCCCCGGAGCCGGTCAAGAAGTCTAAGAAGACTGCTCCTCAGACCCACAAGTCGAAGAAGGGTTCCAAATAGCTGATCGCCCTGTGTTTCCCTTTGCGTATTTATATCTCTTTTCAGGACTTTTCCTACTCGCATTCGAGTTTTTCATGGTGCTGAACGTTCCTTTGTTGGTCTCCGACTTGTTTGTCTCTTTTATATTCTATCCTAACCGTCTAATTGGTTTTGACTCTGTTTTCTTCTTTGGCTAATCAAGCTGTTGTATGTTTGTCGGTGTCGCTGTATACTCGACACTCGTAATTGTAATGTTCGTCAGTACGTTTTAGCCCGTATATCATTGTTGTGTGGTTGCTACCGAGGTCAATACCTGAAACAGTAGAGTCATCCCAGTCTACTTAGTTATCTTATCTGCCCTAAGCCACACTGACTGCGCAATGCCAACTGTGATCGACAGAACCTACCGTAATGATTCATGAACGATCTTGCCTGATATAACGTTGTGCCATCGATCCGCCATCGCAACTGAAGGCTATACTTATAACAACCTTCACCGTCGGATTCCATCATCCGGTGGTCTCCGGACACTCCTGTCCTCCAATAGCAAAAATCCCCTTGATTATTTACCTTTTCTCATGATATTATCCTTCGACGTCGGTAAACCTGTGGTACCACAGTAAGTACACTGCATGGCAGCGAATTCGTGTACAATTGGCTGTACACTGCCTGCGGCAATTGCGGTGATGTCCTTAACTGGGTTTCTCGGAGTTTTGACCAATCATGACCTACTAAGTCACTGCAAGCGACTGCGCGTGACGATGCTGTGTAACCGGATTATGTGGCTCAATCCTATTCTTGTAATAGCGAGGCACAGACCCTGGTGATTCTAGATATAAAGGTTGCCAGAGACGATCAAGGCTGCTCTCATCACTTGCCGTCTACAAAGCATCCACGATGGCTTCCTACCCTCCTCCGAGCTCTCCTCCAACTCGCAATCCTGATTCCCGACCGTTACCCGAGGGATGGGTTACTCAGTTTGATGACAAGTGCGCATTACAACTCCTTTATCTGATTACACCAATCTAACGTTATCCGCAGCTACAAGGCTTGGTATGTCGGCGCTACAGCAATTGAGAAAAGGAAATCTCTTAATTTCCATGATATTATAGGTTCTATGTTGACACTCGAGTTGACCCCGTCAAGATTACATGGGAGCACCCTCTCGGTCCCCCTGGAGCAGGCGGTCCTCCCCCTCCTCCCGCATACGATGCCCGTCCACCCTCTGGCCCCGGACCTGTCGGATTCCCAGAAGCCAACCGATCAACATCACCTTACCCTCCTCAAGGGTCAACATCACCATACCCTCCTCAAGGATCATCAAGTCCAGCTCCTCCGGGAGCTCCAGGCGCTCCAGGAGGGCCAGGAGGAGAAAGGGGAATTGGTAGCTTTGTCGCTGGAGCTGCCGTTGGTGGTCTAGCTGGTAACTGTACGTCCCCCACGCCACAAAATTCTATACCTGGATATTCTATCAGAAAGAACTCATGATTGGTATCTTTCAGGGATGGGTAGAAAACACAATAAACACGAAGACAAACACGATCACCACCAACAACAAGGAGGTGGATATTACCCACCGCCACAACAGGGTTATGGTCCTCCCCCTCCTCAAGGGGGGTATTATCCTCCACCGCAAGGGTACTATCCTCCTCCACCGCAAGGCTATTACTCTTCTCCTCCGCCACAAGGCTACTACGCCTCACCTCCCCCTCAGCAAGTTGTCGTCGTGAGAGAAGAACAACAGAGGCGTGGAGGTGGTGGTGGTTTCGGTATGGGCGGTTTGGCATTGGCAGCGGGCGGTGGATTGTTGGGCGGCATGCTACTTGAAGATGCGATTGATGATAGCGAACGAGATGCTTACGACCAGGGCTTCGCTGATGGTAAGTCTATTCTTAGTTGTTATTGAGTGGACGTCACTTAATTTCGTTTGTCAGGTGATAACTTTGGTGATGGTGGCGACTGGTAGACGGCTTTCGGAGATGTTTGAGAAGTTGAACCTCGCTGATCTGACGTCCGGAAATCTATGCTCTTGGAATGGTGTATATGTCATACTTCTCTTGTTCTAAATTTATTCTTTGTATTTTTTTCTGGGACGAAACTATTACAGAAACACGATTCATGAAATAGCTATATCAGCGTGTAAGTATGAGGAAAATGTTGATAAGAATCGAACCGAATAATAACGTCTATGATCGACCAAACGCTCAAGCCCAGGGACGATAGTATTGATTTTGTTCATTCTCTCCGATCGCAACGACTCGCCCGAATAACGAATTCAACATTGTAATGCCAAGAGATCAAGATGAGATCTCTTCGAGAACCCACAGAAAATGGCAGTTTTTTAATAGGCTACCACCACCAACAACAAAGTGCGAGAGCCGTTAAATCGATTCCGTGGACACACACGTTGACTGATCTCGATCAATTGTCCTTGCGGCCCCTGGTCGAGGCCATCAAACTGTTTGACACAACACCATAACATGCACACTGTGGCAATTGAATTGGCAGACGCGGCCCTCAACGCGACACTATGTACTAAGCGCTTGAAATGTTATGTTGATTTGATTTCGGTCTAGGTGCTATCCGTTCCTGATCCGCTTTACTGACAATCTATCGAAGCCTCTTGGACTGGCCCATATGTTCAGGCCTGTTCAAGCTCTCAATTGTCTTTGAATCTCTATGATTCCCTTCCGGTCCTTGAGGCAGCTCAAAATAGACTCGGCCACAAGGCCCAGGTACCATCGAGGCTCAGGGGGTGTTTTCGTGTCTACGACAAGAATAGCTTGGCAATTGCTCATAATTCGAAGCCACGAGGTAAACGTTATGGTGTTCGACAACTTGAACAGAACGTAAACTCTGGGCAGACCCGACATCAAGCGTTACGAGCTCTCATGGCTATAACCTCAAACGCGGTTTGCTTCCAAGAACCCTCATCGAAACGACTAACTACTAAGCAATCATATTACTGGTGTTCATATCCGGAAAAGCAACGGAAGGTCGACATTGATCAACTTGTCGATCACAATTTATCATGGGACAATCATTCTCACATTCTTACCCTGATACCAGGCCTTCCTTCTTACTATGATCTCCAAGTTGCTCTCGCCTTGAATCTGAAGCCCTTCTATCTCACAAGCACTGGTATCTCAATTACCCAATAACTCTCTGTCCAAGNGGTTTGCTATCTTCAGTGAATTTACTGAATCCATGGTCGTAATCCGCATCAACAAAAGTTAGACGCTCGCCGAACTGTCAATGAAAGTCGTTTCCATCCCCATATATATCTCAGCGGCCTCGGTCATCACCTCTTCCGTCTTCCCAGCGAACAAGGGGCTCTCTGATATAGGACTAAGTGCCAGCGATGAAACCCCTTCTATGTGTCAGCTGTTCCTGTTCTATCCGAGGGACACCTGCCAATGTGCCGCGACAGACGGATAACAAGGGGGCGAGCCGAAGACGTTGTTCAGCAAGGCATAATCAACGTGATGAACTGATATATATGAGCTTCGGATCCTCCCCCGCGAACTAGGATCCCACATTCTTCCCCCCTTTGGCGCGAACGGAGTACAATTGTCGAATGGCGCAGAAAATGGCACCCAAGGACGAACGTCCTCTACCTCCAGGATGGCAGCAACACTGGAGTGCGGAGTGAGTCTTTCTTTCTCCGCCGCAACGCATTATGCTGATAGGGTTTGTCCGGCTTTAAGTATGAGCAAGTGGTGAGTTCGACCCAGTCTTCGTCGATTACGGCGAATACTTAATTGGAGACTATCAGGTACTACGTTCAGATAACGAAGGTCCCACCGACGATATCCTTCGACCACCCACTCGATACATCGCTAGCTCCAGTTTCACCTCCTCCGCCACCCTACGTCCAGTCTCAACCACAGACTTCACAGCCAACAAGCCCTCTACAACAACAGTCTTTCCAACAACTTCCAAACCGTCCACCGTCCACTGTCAGCGTTTCGTCCATGTCGTCTAACCCAGGGCCTGCNGTCTCTCTGTATCCTCAATTTCAATCAGCGTCAACAAACCCTCCNTCACAGATACAGCAANCNCCGCAACGTCCACCGTCCATTGCTAGTGTATCATCCGCCATGTCTTCCAATTCTAATCCTCGCGGATCAGCGATTATGACTGTCGAGCGGGTCTCTACAAGCGCTGGCGGTCGCCTCGCACAAGGAACCGCGCACACACCGCATAGGAGTATGACAATGATGCCCTTGAACCCTATGCCCCAGGCTCAGCGCCCACCTGTCCATGCAAACACGCTGCCACCGCCGCCGCCGTTCACAACGGGTCCAATGGCGCATAATCAGACGGCACCAGGGCCAATTGTTCAGTCGCCCACGTCGTTGACGACGAGCCCAGTGAATAGACCTCAGGCCATTCAGTCACCTCCGCTTATGTCCCCTAGCCAGAACCGACCGAATGTTCCTAATCAACAGCAAATGGTCAACCAAGGGCGGACGTTCACACAAGGCGCGAACGGTAGCACCGTAACAATACCATTAAACCCAATGCCTCAAGCTTCACGCCCGCAGGCTGTCCATGCGAATACTCTCGCTTTACCCCCAATGTCGTCGATGACACAAAATCAACAATCGCCTCCTGTCCCGGTTATCCAGTCAGATCCAGTTCGGCCGACTGGCCAGAATTCGAACGTGAATAGGCCAAATCTCCAGCAAATGGTTAACCCAGGGCAGTCGCTCGCGCAAACAAGCGGGAGCTCAGTGACAGCTCCATTGAACCCGATGCCACAACCTCAGCATCAACGCCCGAGGCCCGTACACGCAAACACGCTGCCAGTCATGGCACCGAACTCGACCGGAAATCTCCCACATCCCCCTCAGCCTCTCGTAAACCCAGGTGGAATGTATGGAAAGCTTCCCCAAATTAGTCCAACGAGTCAAGGATTCCAACAGCCGAGTAATGCGAGTGTATTGTCTGTTTTGACGACTGCTTCGACAGGAACTACTACGAGCGTCGGTGGCGCTAGCGCTGCTCCTCCTGCACCCAACAAGGTCAAAAAGACGAAGAAGAAGAAGGATGCGGATCCCAATCGAAAATCCTTCTGGGGTACATCTAAGATGGACGATCTGAAGCAAGAGTATGAAGCCTCTCAAGCTGCTGAAGTAGCTGCAGCCGCTAGTACTCAGAACGTCGGCGTCGGTATACAACAACAGCAACAGCTGGGTATGATGAACCAACCGATGACGAATGTCGGTATGAATGTCGGCGCAAATGGAGTGCAGATGGGCGTCATGATTCCCGGACAGGTCCCGCTGATGCAACAAAATGTCGGCGTTAACGTTGCTGGGATGTCTGGCGTAGCAGGGAATGTCTCTCCAATGGTCGGACAGATGGCGACGCAGAACGGAATGGTGATGCAGAATGGGATGGTGATGCAGAACGGGATGATGATGCAGAATGGTATGCTGATGCCCAATCAACCTCTACCACCCGGCGTTGTCGATTTCAACAAAGTGGCACGAGCGACAAAGACTTTCTTGTCAGGCGCAATTTACCTTACACTTGGACTTTCGGCCAAGGAATTCAACGCGTTCCGTGCTCGAATGACAGTCGCATTTTCAGGCGTCGCTCTAGGAGAGATCGGGATCGACGCTAAGCAACTCGAAGCGGTCTTGGCTGGAAAGCCTGGAGCGAACTACCAGGGTGTAATTAACGCATTGCTCATTCAGCAGCAGAAGGAACAGATTCAGGCGCTGCAGACAGGGAAACCACCTAGGAACGTCAATTATCCGGAGCTGATCGCGCAAGTTCAGAAGATGCAGAAGGTTGCGGAGAATAAGATACAGCAACAGATGGCGATGAATGCCGGGATGGCTGGGGTGAGCGTGCAAGGAATGCAGATAGGAGCGAACGGAATGGGAGGTCTACCGACCAATGTGACTGGTCAGATGACAGGGGCGAAGGCTGGCATACATGGAATGAATGTACAAGGCATGCCCATTAATGTCAACGGGACGCAGATGGGAATGGGAATGGGAGGGTTGTCGAGCACGGTGACTGGACAGGTGGGCCAGACCATAGGAGAAAAAGCTGGAATACACGGGATGAATGTCCATGGGACTCTGCCGTTCGCTGCTAGTGGGTCGCAGATAGGAGGAGGCGCAGGAGGGTCGTCGACCACTTCAACCGACCAGACAGGGCATGCAACAGGGGAAAAGAGCTGGAATCCATGGAATGAATGTGCAGGGGTTGCCGATAGNTGTTGGCGGAGCGCAAACGGGAGTGGGCATGGCAGGATTGCCTACCAACATGACTGCACAGGCAGGACAGATGACACTCGCGCAGCAAACGGCGATGCTTCAGGCGCAGATCGTCGAGCAGCAGCAGAAGTTACAGCAAATGCAGCAAATGCAAGCGGCAATGGCGCAGGGGGGGATGAATATGAATCACCCGAACATGACGTTACCAGCGACGTCAGCCTCTACCTCTACGGGACCGAAAACAAGAGAGACTGGGAAGAAAGCCAAGAAGACGAAAGTGCAGGCAATGGCGGCTGGGCAGCCGAACCAAACGCAGACAACAAAGAAGGGCAAGTCAGCAGTAGTTGCAAAACCACTACCAGCAGCTCCGGGAGGAAAGAAGGCAAAGGCGAACAAGCAGTCTGTTCCGGTGGCGGCGTCATCGCAGATGCATCCTGCAGGAACGAATTATTTTGTTCCTCATGCAGGCGCTATGACTACCGGTGGTACAATGATGCCATCGCAGGCGGCGTTTATGTATCAGCAACATCAACAAGGAGCTGTAGGAGGTGTCGGAA